>VDFB02345793.1:0-23112 GCA_007258455.2 Sequoia sempervirens | reverse complement strand
GACAATCTTTTTATCTCTAATAAAAAACATACCACAATCAATTTAATAGTAAAATAAATTGATAAAATAATATGTTCAAACTTTTCTATTATTAAATAAATTTTAAATTACAAATTAATTATGGTTGTTAGCTATTAACCTATGTATTATATATTAAATGTGCATTTGACATTACCTAAGTTATTGTGAAAAAATTATTGTTCTTTGTTAATTTATCATTTAAATTATATTGTACAAAACAAGTTAAATTGTTAACACTGATTTAAGGGATATTGTGTCATTATGTGGCACATGTTTTACTTTGGAACTAATTTATGGTGAATTGAAGAAATTTGAGCAAGCAATATCAATTTAATTAATTAACTATTTTTCTTTTACTCTTTCAAACATACTATAAAAGTTTTTGTTTTTAATTTTTAAATTTGTGTTCAAGAAAAAAAGATAATGTGAACAAAAAGAAAAAATAATCTCGTTTATATTTATATTTATTATTTAGTATTATGTTTATTATTAAAAATTATGTTTATTATTAAAAATTAATATTATATCTAACATTAAATATTAATACTTTGACAAATAAATGATGGAAGTTTTTCTCAACATATTTATATCATTACACTCCAATTAAAACTTCATAAACATTTTAATTAAAAAAATAAAATAATTGAAAAGATCACATTATTAATTCTTTTTAAATAATCTATTAAATCTTATAAATCAAATCAATTTTAAAGACATTAAAGGTTGTCATCATTAACAACAATACTTTCTATACAATAAAATTGTTATTTATTTTAAATTTATAGTTGTGAATAAGTCAACTAAATTGATTAATTCATTGAGTTTAAATAATGTAGCAGGTATAGGAGTTCACGAGGAAGGAATAATAATGTAATATATATTTACGAAGGAATACCAACTACCTACTCTCAATCGAAAATAAAGGCCACTAATAGTTGATAAAGGAAAAAATCAAAATCTAATAATTATAAAATAAATTTATGTGACTCCAAAGGTTTACAAGCTTGTAGTGACAATAAATAAAAGAGTACTAAATATCTTTGTATTTTTTTCTTGTTTTACTTTATTTTGTGTTCATAATTTAAGTATGTGTTTGAGAATTTTTTTGGAATTTTTTTATCAAGATTTATTTTAACATTTTAATATATTTTATTTTATTTTTAATATTTTTTATGATTTTTTTAATATGTTTTATTTTACTTTTAATATTTTTATGAGAGTTTTCTTTGTTTTGGATTAGATTCAATTAATTATCATGTCTTTCAAATAGGATTGTAGATGTGATTTCGTTCATCTTTTTTAAATTTTTAAAGTTTATATTTTACAATTAACGATTACAAAAATGAAGTTGTTATTCATAAGATATGCATGTCAAAAATGTTTGAATTTGGTGTTTAAGGCATATATTAAAGGTCATAAACAAAGAAATAATAAAATCAATCACATTGAAATGACAACATATTAACACATATGTCTTTGCTATTTTGTAGGCTTCATAACAACCTCTTTGTCATGCATTAGCATTGACAACCAAATCCACAACCACTTTTAATTTTACTATTAAATTAGTCTTCAAACTTGACCAAGGCACAAATAAATTCTAAACTTCTATCCTTGCATAACAAAATCCATGGTTCTCCTAAGCATTAACACTTTTTCTTTTAGATATCAATAAATGAATATGTATTGTAGATACATAGATCCAATTTTTTTCTAGAACTATTGACATAATTTTGTAATAAACTCATATTCAAGTTGACATAATTTTGTAATAAACTCATATTCAAGTTCTAGCCATGATAGCCTTCTAGTTAATAATTCAATTCAATATTTTAACTTTATATGACTTTATGTAGCATGTCTCATTCAAAGTCCATATTTCAAGTTGTGCAATGAATTATCTTATTTCTATTTCATCACATATTTAACTTTCGACATATTTAACTTTCGGCATTATTAACTTACCTCAAATGTATTATTAAACTCAACTCTTGTATCTAGATGATATAAATTAGTTTTAATTAATTTATCCACATATTATCACTTTTTGATATTTTTAGAGGTTTTTATTTCTTCTTCAATTATATAGTTGATGGTTATTAGAATAATAATATTTTATTTTATTTTCATTTTTAAAATATTTTATTAATTGAGATCAATTTTGACACTTTGTAATTTTAATTGTGGAGAATAAAATAGCATATAAAGTTGTGAATGTTTAGGGTTTAGGTCATGCATGATATATGATTCTCTAAATTTATACTGACAAATTAAAAAAATTCTAATATTGATAGAGTTCTCTTGTAATTAACATTTTAGTAGTATTTTTTCTCTTGTAAAATTTACACATCCTAACATGAGGAAATACTTTTATAGGCAATATTTATGAAATTTCTTTATTAATAAAGTTGTAAGGGATAAAAGTGTATATTTTGTATATTTACAACATTTTTTATAGATGTAAATATATAGTTATAACATTCAATTTAACCCATCTTGCACACTAATCAACACTTACCTTTAAACTTACAATAGTCAACCACCTCAATATATTCCTCTAGCCCATACCAATCCTTGTTTTGAACAAATCCCCATATAATACTAGGTTGAGTAGTGTGACCCAATTACTAGATTTGGATGCAATGTGTAGCCTAGTCTAATTATTTCAAAATTCAAATTTCCCACTCTAGAGTTAACTCCTTTAGAACATATAGTCATTTATCTTGTTTGTATGTGCGCCAAAAGTCTTAATTTGAGTGTCCAATAATGCAACCTATCATGGGTTGAAGTTGGCTCAATCTAAAGGCTTTAGAAAGGTGTGGCTTGAGGGATATTCAATAAATATTATGTCACCAAAAAATGTATAGTTGACATTTTTATGCTCACTCGAGTCTTTCTAGTGGACTTTGGCTTGATTTTTCCTAGATTTAATGTTGTAATGAGGTCAACACATTCACATTAGGTCTTGAACCCTTGTGAATCATTAAGACTTCTAGGTTGACTTGCAAAGGTGTTGTGAAGTGTTGTAACCCACTTTCACACTTTTCTAGGACCCTTTCATTATAATTCACCTAAATATCCCTTTTTTATCACTTACCAAGTCTTATTTCAAGGTGTTGTAAAGTGTTGTAACCCACTTTCATGCTTTTTTAGACTTGTCATCACTAATTTGACCCTTTTTCGTGTTTAAATGACCCTTTAATACACTTTTCAACCATTTTAAAGTGTGTTTTTGAGGATATTCCCATTGGACAACAAATTCACCTAAATATCCATTTTTTATCACTTACCAAGTCTTATTTCAAGGTGTTGTAACCCACTTTCATGCTTTTCTAGACTTGTCATCACTAATTTGACCCTTTTTCATGTTTAAAAGGACCTTTAATACACTTTCCGACCATTTTTAAGTGTGTTTTTTAGCATATTCCCTTTAATTCCTGACACCCACTTAATTTTCTCAAGTGGTACTAAGTCGCCAATAGGGGCGACTTATTCCTTTTTGGCACAAAATTTAAAATTATTTCAATTTTCTAGCGGGATTTTGTCCTCTAACCCTTGAGGTCAACCTATGATGTGTTATTTTCAAGAAATTTAGTAAGAACAAGTATAAATAAGGGTTTTTCCTCTCATTCTAACCCCCAATCATTCATTCAATCTCCTAGAATCTTGCACTCATTAAGCATTCAATCTTACAAGCATTCAAGCACTCTAAGCATAATCAAGTCATTGATTGGAGCACTTCATTGCATATCTTTAGATTTACACATCAAGGGTTTGGTAATTTTATGACATTGCATGTTGTTTATTTATCATTCTCTTTCCATTTCATTTCTTTATCAAGGGTTTGATTACCAAAGTGGGATTTGACCAAGGTAAATCTCTATACTCTAACCCTTAACCATTTTTCCCCCTTTGCATGTGTGTTTGCAGACATTGTATGCAGATTTGTCAAAGAAATAGGTGTTGAAAAGTGGTCAAGAAGTCTTCAAAATCAATCAAGTCAACATAACCCTAATTCAAGCTTGGAGACACTTTTTATCCCATTTTCTGCAGAATCAAGTGCAGACACCTGTTAGAAAAGCAAGTGCAGACCTGAGGCTACAAGATTCTATCCTGAAATTCCCAAGATCTGTAGGAGGACTAAGTCACCACTACTAGTGGATTAGTCCCGCTTCTAGGCCTAAAAAGTGATTTTTACATTTTTGGATACCCATTTGGCAGATTCCTATTTTGGCAAGTTTTCCTTAAACTAGGACTAAGTCGCCTAGCCTGGCGTAAGTGTCCCAATCAACATTTTTAGTTAAATTTTTAGGATTCCAAAATCTCCCAGCATCAAGTTTTAGATTCCAGGTGCATCTCTTCAATTTTGTTCTATTATTTCATCATTTACTTGCATTTTTAGGCATTTTTGCATATCACACTATGTTTTCCAACACTTTGCATTTCTTAGGTTTAGCATCATTAAATCATTTTATTTCTAGATCAGTGCATTAGTACATCATAATTAGACATAATACATCTCATTTACATTAACTTTGAGTGTTGACATTTGCATTTTGGACCACATACCTCCCCTTTCTCCTTTTAGGTGAAAAACCCTAGAAGGAGCAAAGCACCATTTGGGCAATCCAAAATCATTGTCCACAAATATTATCAACAATTTGAAGAATTCTTCGGCCCCATCTTGGAGTGTTGAACCCCTTATTTTGGATGCTATTGAAATTTTAAATTCATTTGATGAATTTTATATTTATCATATTTTCAGGAAGTGCAATGGTCTTGCGGATGTCTTTGCTAATTTTGGTGTTAGAGGCTATAGGTTTTGGGATGTGGATGATCCCCTTCCTATTGAGGCACTTGCTTGTCTTAATAATTATTACTAAAAGTGCTAAGTTGGATGGTGACTTCATGATGATCTGTGTTCACATGACCCTGTTCACATGACATATTATCCTTCCGAGTGATTGTGAGTTGGATTGTGCCTGGGCTGATGGTAATTCAAGTAACCTCCATATGGGGTGGCCTTCAAGGTTAATAATGATTCTCTACCACCATACCATTTTCACATGGATTGTGGGTATTTCTTAGCCTTTCTTCATGAGGCTTCTCCTAATTATTTGTAAAGTCTTCAAGCTCTTGGGTTTTCCTAAGTTTGTGATCATGGGTGCAGATAGAAACAAGGTGAAGCCATTTTTTTGACACATTGAAAACTAAATCTGAAGTATGGAGAAGATTTCAGCATGGTGGGATAACACTATACTTGGAGTGGCTCCATGAGAATTATTCTTAGGCTACAGAGTCATTTGTTAAGAGTTGGAGTAATAGGGTTCTGAAGTTGTGTGGTACTAAATTTGATATCAATGAGGATTCCATAGCGAACATTACTAGTCTTTCCCCATGGAGGGCAGAAAGGTGTATAGATATAAGAAGGAATCTAATGTTGCATTACAAATTTTCTTTAAAGGGGATGAACAAAGGAAGCTCGAGCGTGCTAAAAGTGGCAGATACTTGCGTAGCTCCATCAAAGCTCTGTGGGGAGATGCTAAAGAATTGATGAGATACGTAACCTTAGAAGGTTGGTTCTCTCCTATTAATGGTTATCACTTTGTTCTTCTGAATCATTTTCATCATAAGAAGAAATTTTCCTTTCCTTTCTATGTTTTGGCTTCTTTGGAGAGTGGTTTTAAGCATCATAAAAGAAATCCTAAAAATCATGTGCTACATGTTGGTTTAATTCTTCTAATAACAGATTATGCCAAGGCTTATGTGGTTCCTAAGCAGCCTAAAAGGGCTCGTAAAGGAAAGCAAAAGAATTCAATCGTGGAGTATGAGACTATGTCAGAGGAGGAATCGATGACTAGTCTGAAAGGGAAAAAGAAGAAAGTGGTTGTGGAGGAGGAGTCTAAGTCGGAAGAGGATGAGGATTATGTTCCGGACTCTGTGGCTTCTATGGAAGTTTATTCACAGCCCCCTGCTCCAGGTAAGAGTGGTAAAGGTAAATCTGCTCCTGATCTGATGGAATATAAGACTTGCAATGAGGAAGGGTGATGGAGCTTCAAAGTTTTGTTCTCTGTGTTCTCTTTTATCCTGCCTTATGTCTCTGGTCACCTATGGTGTTTGGGAAAAGCCTAAGGTTGGGGTTTTACCTTTATTCATGTAAAACCCTAGTGTTCATCTTACGCCTTGGGTGGGATCTATTTGGCCATTACTTTTTGGAGGGTTTTAAAACATCTTAAGCCCCATCACTTCGTCTAGGTCGGGCCCCCTTTTTGTTTTATCATTTTTCCATCGCTTGACTTTATTTTCCTAAGTCTTGGTTGGTCCCGTGTTCCCTCGTTTAAATGACAACTTATGTCATTGTTTTTCATCGGCCTAGTGATGTCCCCTTATTCCTTTAATAAATGTTTTTATTTTGTAGAGGGACAAGTTCGTATGATCTCAGTCGTTCCCCGCCATCCCGCAATGACCCCACCACACTGTTTTGGTTGATCATGATATCACAAGCGAGTGCCACGTGTCTCATCCGGTGAAGCCGAAGGGATGATAAAATACTTTGATGCATCTATTTGGTTTTAATACATTATGCAGCGGGTTACTAAAGTGTTTATGAGATGCACGTGTTTCAAATCAACGGAGATGTTATAATCTCGATAGGAAAAGTGCTCGATGGTTAAGGACAAAGCTGGCGACTGTGTTGGATGAACTGGAATTTCCAATGGTTGAGATCCATGGTTGCCCACCATCGCGTGATTAGAAGTTGTGAGGTCTTTATCAATTGCAATATCGCGGGAAAGCACCA
This sequence comes from Sequoia sempervirens, assembly GCA_007258455.2. NCBI lineage: Eukaryota > Viridiplantae > Streptophyta > Pinopsida > Cupressales > Cupressaceae > Sequoia > Sequoia sempervirens. The sequence goes on along the minus strand of VDFB02345793.1, from coordinate 16,292 downwards.
AGTGGATTTCGTTGGCAATGTGTAGTATGGTGGGCCCCTTGTTGCCATGATGGAGATTGTGTCAGTTTGATTTCAAGGTAGTCGTTCGATGATCTGACCAAGGTGAAGGATCGATGGCTAATATTTTAATCTGCATCAAATGCAATTGGAGTTGTTCGTGCAGTGCATGAGTAAGCTTTAATGGTGGACATGACATCTATTGCCATGGTTTGATCAAAATAAAGCAACTATTCTTCTTCTTTTAGTGTCACGAAGCATTCAAAACATATTTGCGGAGTAGTCGCGGGGCCAAGGATGAAGTTACAGGTTGTTACAACAAAGATTTGGGTTTCTACAAGCGCAAAGCCATGAGTTCAATTCTGTGTTTCCTGGTTGGTTTGAATTTAAATTTGGGGAAAATTGTTGTGTGCTTGTCGTAGGGCTTGTTGATAATTGTTTTAGGGCTATAAGTTAATTGAGTTGTGGGAAATTGCAAGGTTATGTTCTGTAATTTCATATTTTGTTTAGCCCTAGTTTGTTTAAAGTTTGAAATAGCAAGGAATCCCTAAGCCCTAGTTTACTCAAGATGGCACCGACAAAGCAGCACTCTAGCCAGATTGATTATTTAAGTAGAAACCTATATGATGATTTCCTGGATCAATTTCCCTTGTCAATGAATGATAGGAAGAAGGGGTTGGTTTTGATGCGAGGAAAAACTCTAGGGGAGGGGTTAGTATATAATTGTTCCAACATAGCTGATGCTAGGGTTCCTCTTATTGGTCTAGAGATGTTCAGATTGTGGTTTGGACAGAGGAATTTTCCCCACCCCTTTTCTAATGGTTGGATGTATGATATGGGGAAGTTGGTGGTACCGAATGTGTTCCTTGATATAGACTTGCTTAGGGCAGTGGCTGCACAATATGACCCTGTCACACGGGTGATTCGAGATAATGATGGAAAGGTTCTATTAAGCATCAACAGAGAGGAATTATGACAATTTTTTGATCTGAGTGAGCCTAGTACATTCTTTATTCATATTGATCTTGAAGAGATGAAATAGGAATATGGGAGGTTGAAATCACTTTTCAGAGTGAAGTTGCTCCCACCTCATTTGGCTAGGGCAGGAGGTTCAAAATTCCATATTAGCCCTAATGACCAAGAACCTTTCAGACTAAATTGCTTTGCAAAGCATTTCTTGGCTACCTTTTACTCATTGTGCCAAATTTTGGGTTTTCACCCCAACACGATGATGTCTATTGCTTACATGTTTATGGGGGTGAAAATACAACACCCTAATTTCTCAATGATTTATGATTTTGCTTCTTTGTTGGTCAAAAAGATACATGAAGGGCTATTGAAGTTGCAGAAAAATGATATAGGCACTCCATTCTTCTGGTATTCCATGTTAATGTATATGTTCTTGTATAAGAATGTTGAATTCTTCTCTGTGAAGATGGAGTTAAGGAAGTGGGTTAATGGAGAAAGATTGCTAATGTAGGTGTGGACTGTAGATTTATCATGTAACAGGGAGAATGCCAGTTATGTGCTTTTGATAATTGTTTTGCTTCCAGATTGAGAGCTAGGTTGATGGTAAATGTACCCAAGATTCCTGAGGAGTTGCATGACTTCCTCAGACCAAAGGGGAGGAAGCCAAAATTGAAGGTTTTCCATAACTGGGGTGATATTATTCCATACCCAGTCAGCACTGTCTTGAGGGTGTATGGTTTTCAGGGGACCCCTCATATATTGCCATACAATGTGCCACCAAGAGTGGGATTTGCAGAAGTCATGTGGCAGATTGGTTGTATCCGTGAGGACAACCTTACTGGGAAAGGTAAAGGAACTTTTTTCCCAGATTACACTATGGCATCAGATTTTGTCTTTTCGAAGGGAGGCTGGGTGCACTTTGGGAAAAAAATTGAAGAATACCATTTGAGGTGTGGTCCCAAGCGACAGCATGATCCTGAGGGCTTCTTTGCTCTTTTTAGAAAAAGGATAAAAGGTGGTAAGTTTGTGCATGAGTTCAACTTCCCTGAAGACTTGATTAGAAATGAATTTGACCTAAATATCCAAGAGTTGAACAAGGAGAAATGGGTAGCTTATGAAAAGCTATTGGCTATTGTGCACAAAATGGATCCAAAATATGATCCATTGATGGAGTTCAATCCATATCATAAGAAAATTGACTTCTTGATGAGCAACTTCAAAGAAATCATGGGCACCTTGATGACCAAGAAGGTAAACTTGGAGTCAGAATTGGGCATCCAGGAGCAAGATGCCAAGCCAATTGAAGTAAGGCCAGCTTACCAACCTACAGAGAGATGGCCTATTTACACAAGGAAGAGAAATGATAGTAGTGATGAGGAAGAAGAGGATAGAAAGGGAAAGCAAATAATGAAATTTCCTACACAAAAAGGTCCAAAGCTCAAAACGCCTGGGGAATTTAAAATTATTGATTTAGAAGCATCACCTGAAAATAGTCCCTCACCACCACCATCAGAGCCAAGCCCTAAAAGGAAAAAAATTGAACAATCACAAGAGGATTTGGTGGATGAGATTGTTGTTACTGACTAGGACATGCAAATGGGTATGCCTTCCCCTCCTAGGCCGGTTGAATTGGTGCTCTCTGATCTAGATATGAAAGGAAAATGTGTGCAAGATGCGAGAATGGAAGCATGTAAGGAGTTTCTAGATGATAATGCATTTGTAAAAACTCTAGTTTTCTTGCAATTAGTGTGGATAATGAAATTGGAAGAATATCAAGATAAATGCAAGAGGAGAAGAGAATTGAGACATAATAGGTCAGACCAGGAGAATGATGATGAAGTGAAAGCTGAACTAATGGAAGAGTTCAAGAACATCACCCCTTAGGAGGGGAGAAAATTGGTAAATCAAGCTGGTGTCTTGATTTTTCCTGAGTGGGAAATTGTAGATGTTGTAGCTTTCAATGCTATTTTGAAGTCCAAGCACCCCTTACAAGATTTTGAAGAAGAGGTAAAGGCAGCATTGCAAGATTCTGCCTTTAGTGAAGAGTATGAGACCTTAGAAATTTGGGCTTTGTCCCCTCAAGGGAGAAAGCCAAATGTTACTGATATTAACCCAAATTTAAAAGGAGGGTTGATAATAAAGAGAGCTTCAGAGACCTCAACCACAGAGGCTATTAATTTGACTGTAAATGTGGCCAAATTGGCCCAAAAGACTGCTAAAAGAGAGGAGGTTGAAAAGAAAAGCCTAATGGAGAAGTACAATGCCATAATTGGGGAATATAGCAATATGCAACAAAGGAATGTTGAGCTACAGACTGAGGTGGATAGGTTAAAGGACAAGCAGATTGGGGAGATATCAAGTGCTCCAAGGATCAGAACATTGCCTTCCACATCAAGTTCAGTGCCTCCTGCTTCTCCTATTGTGTCTACACCAGGGTCTCCCAGTCAAACTCCTTCCCTTAGCCCTACTTTAGAGCTAATTGATGAAGAAATGGAATGCTCTGTTGATCCTTCGAAGAAGCAGCTAATGCACAAAATTGCAGAGTTACAAGCATCCTTGAAGGTGAGTAAGGAGGGAATATTTTTAAAGCAAAGGGAGGTTGTAAATGTTGTATTGAGACACTTAAATGAGAAGGTTGATGACAGATTGTCATTTGTATATTCTTTATATTCTTTATTATTGAGTGCAATAAAGAATATTGATAGGGATCAAGAGGTAGTAGTACCATTAATTGAAAGATGGATCCCTAGGGCCAATGATCTAGACATAATGTATAAAGCATCAAGGTTTGATGTAAATAATAGGCCCCAATCATTAAAGCCTACTCAGGTGTTAGTTAAGTCATTGCAAGGTTTTCAGACCTTACCAGATGACTTGAGTAGGAAGATCAAAGAGTTGGTAAAGAACTTTGATGATATGAGTGACACATTGTTACCTGACATAATTAATGAGCAAGGAAATATCAGGTCACTACAACAATGGCAAGATCGGGAAAATGAAGTCATCAATTGTCAAATTAGATTAATTTGTGATGACTCGGATTATGATTTATTGGTGAGCTATATGGACAAAATCATTAGCACCAGTTCATTTTTTGAATCTTTTGAAAGAGAAGAGAATCAAGTGGTAGTTAAGTATACACCTTATAGTGTCAAGGTGAATGAGGTAATCAATTTTGATTGCCCAATTGATTAGGAATACTAGAAATGGGTAAATGTATATTTAACTAAGGAGGAGTAAAAAGGAGTAGGTTGTTAACGGTTGACAGATCAGCTGTTGCAGTTACAACAGTTTCTAGTTTTGTTTTTGGTGACAGTCTTGGCGCAAAATTCTTGAAGTTTCTATTGTTGCATCAATCATTCTTAGCGGGCACGATGAACAAGAGGATTATCCGAGAAATTGTTGTTGTAACAAATTTTTGAAATGTCACAAAGTGGTCCAATTGGTTGGTGACACGTGTGCTTTATGTCCCAATGCTTTTTTGCTCCTTCTTTTCTATAAGAAGGATTTCAAGGCTAGAAGTACGGGTTAGCAAGTGAGATTTTTTGGTCGAGTCTAGGTAGAATTATAGAGAAAATTGTAAATTTTGATGGTTTTAAGGAAAATGCAATTTAAGTTTTGAGTCATTTTGTAGTAGGTTTTGAATTCATGAGGATTTGATGTTTTACGATAGTACTAGCATTTGAATTGAAATGATTAATTCAAACTCATGTCTCTCCATTGTACATGCATATCTGAATTTTGAATAAGATGATCAAGGGTTATCTCGTTCTTCTCACTGTTGTGGTGTGTATGATTCTTGTTTTAGCTTTAATTCAAGGTGTAGACATCCAAATTTGGACACTTTATTTATTCAAATTTATCACTTTTCGTCTAAACATCCTCTTATCCGAGTTAATTAAATAATATTACTATTATTTAATTAATATCTTTAATTCTGCCAAATCCCTAAGGTATTTAATTAATAATTAAATACCTTACCCTCCTTAATCTTCTTTTCATCAAATAAATTAAATAAATATTACATTTATTTAATTCCTCACATCATCATTTTCATCTAATCCTAATCCTTTTCCTAATTTCTTCATTAGGGATGTGCACATGCCTAATCCTTGATTAGGATGTGTCACATCCTCCAACTTTTGCAAGTTGGCTTCTAATCCTCATTTATCTTCTAATTACTGATTAATTAAGCCTAATCATTCCTCCAAGGAATTTTTAATTCCTTTTTATTCTTCCTAGATTCCCTCTTTTATATGTGAATTTTTAATTCACATTCCATCCTTCCAAGGCTTCTAGAACCTTGGACTTGTCACAATCTCCACATGTGACCAAGTCCCACCTTTTTGGAGCCCACCTTTTATCCTCTAGATCATCTTATGAATGTGAATTTTTAATTCACATTTATATCCCCAACCACCTTTCCTTTTCCCATGTAAATTTTTGAGGAATTCTAAAATTCCTCAAATGTCCCTTTCACTCCCACTTGGGGACAAGAAATCTCTTTTTGTGGAAATCCTCTCATCCCCCAAGGTGCATGTCCTTTTCCACTTCATGTACCTTTTTGACAACTCATTTCCATCTCATCCACCCTTGGCCACTTCACCCTCCACATGTCAAGATGTGAGGGCTTGTGGGTTCTCAACCCACTCTAGCCCTTCATCTTGGCCTTGTTGGATCAATCTTGAACCTTGAATTCTCTAGAGAATTCAAATTCTTCTATAAATACCCCCTTCTCAAGGGCATTTCCAACACTTTGCATTTTGGTAACTACATGTTGCCCATTTGCCTTCTCAAACACTTTGCACTCTCATAACTACATGCTGTCCATTTGAATCCTCAAGCCTTTTTCAATCATTCAACCATCTTTGTTCATCATTTTGCATATTGAAGCTTGCATTTTAGTCATTCAATCCATCATCTAAGGAGCACACAACCAATCCAAGCAAGGGCCAATCAAAGAGGTATCAACAACAAGGGAGGTAAAATATTTGTGTTTCATTTTATTTGCATTCCTTTTCGTTGAACCACTCTTTTGGCTAATCTTGAGGTGTCCTTGGTATTTTGTTATTCATGTTTCTTAGTTAGTTTTGCACATTTAGAGCAGTAGGAATTCCAAGGTATACATTTCTGGCACGCCCGGTGGGACCCACACATGGGTCTTGCATTTAATGTTTCTTTGAGTTAAGATTTTTGCAGGAAAAGCTCACAGAGTTGCGGTAGCGCCCTTCACAGAAGTGTGGTAGCACCCCCACAGAAGTGCGGTAGCGCCCTCGCAGAAGTGCGGTAGCGCCCTCGCAGAAGTGCGGTAGCGCCCCCACGGAAGTGCGGTAGCGCCCCTGCGGAAGTGCGGTAGCGCCCCCACGGAAGTGCGGTAGCGCCCTCACAGAAGTGCGGTAGCGCCCCCACAGAAGTGCGGTAGCGCCCTTCACAGAGTTGCGGCAGCGCCCTTTACAGAACTGCGGCAGCGCCCTTCACAGAGTTGCGGCAGCGCCCTTAACAGCACAGTTTGGAGGGTAAAATGGGCGTTTTGGCTTCGTTTTTGCTCTAGTTTTTTGCTATATTCACGTGATAAGTCTCTAACGTTGTTCTGGCAAGAATATTGCTATTTTTCACTAACGTTTTTGCAGCATATTGTGGAAAAATTTGATCAAAGGCGAAAAAGAAAGAGGATAACTAACATTTGTTTGCAGGGACATCTACATAATCAAACTTTCAAAAAATTATATTTGCTGCTCTCAAACATAGTCTAATTAGGGGGATTAAATCTCATTCAATCCATCATCTAAGGAGCACACAACCAATCCAAGCAAGGGCCAATCAAAGAGGTATCAACAACAAGGGAGGTAAAAATATTTGTGTTTCATTTTATTTGCATTCCTTTTCGTTGAACCACTCTTTTGTCTAATCTTGAGGTGTCCTTGGTATTTTGTTATTCATGTTTCTTAGTTAGTTTTGCACATTTAGAGCAGTAGGAATTCCAAGGTATACACAAGGAATTAATTAAAATGCTTGAATGGGGATAGTAGGTTGATATTATTTGTATAAGATTTGATAAGTAGTATTGGGTTAGAATACACGTTGATGAGGTTGTAAAGCAATGTTCTCAAGGATCTTATATGTTATTTGTTAAATCCATCATAAACTCTTAGATTTTATGAATTTGACTCCCCCAATGGATATATGGCACTGACCTAAGTTGTACTTATTCATATGGTTCAGTATTTATTTTTCTTTACTTAGAGCTTGCTACAAGTTGCAAATCAATGACTATTTTATACTGAGAAATGTGTTGTAGTTATCTCATGCTCCAAATAGTTGATATTATTGATGAACATCCAATTCTATTCGGTATTATCCTATTATGTTGAGCTATTAAATGAGATTATTTGTTGTTGCTAATGTTGTTTATGATAATGGTGTAGAGGTTGTAAACGCATTAAGGGATCACCCTTCCAGGTCGTGTAGAGCCCAAAGTGTAGGAGGTCTTTAAAATCCTCGTCAGTTGGTCCAGGTCCTTCGAGTTGCCCTTGATTGGAATTGGCAATTCCATAGGTAGATTAGAAGACCAACCTGGTTATAGTAAAAAAAACCAAAAAAATGGCGACTCTTCTGGGGACAATTATCATCCTCCAGTTGCAGCCGGTTATCTCATTGAGTCATATTATTGTTTTCCATTTTGAATTAAGTTCAAATATTAAATAATTTCAAGCTTGGGGAAAGAATTTGTTGTAGAACCCAAAAAATTTCAAGATTTGTGGTGCTCTGCTAGTGAAAGGAACTCAGAAAGAAAATTATTTGTGAAAGAACTTCATGCCATTTTAAGTTCAGCCCTCTAAGAGAGAGAGGTGGTGACTCTGTTAGAAGAACCTATTGAAGAGGTGATTATAGTTCCAAATCTACAATATTTCCAAAAAATTTGCTGCAATTGCAACGTTTCCAGGTATTCTTCACATGTTTGAACTCCTTAGGAAAGAACTTTGGTTCCCTTATTTAGTGAAATTAAGCACTACAATCAAGGGAGGTTGAATATTGTAATTGAATAGTTGTAGATGGAATAACTTTCATTTGCAAAATGCATTGTTGTCCTAATTCTCCCTCTACAAGTTGTAATATCATGCTTAGAACACAACCTTGTCCTTAAAGGAAGGTGTTCGAATATGAAAGATACAACCCTTTAGATTTTAGTAAAATCCAAGGTTACCCACATTCTATCCCAAGAGGAATTAATGAATATTTTCCTAAGTTTAGAGATGATTTTGAAGAATCAGCATCAAAACATGTACAGTGTTTCATTGATTTGATGGAAGATTGTCAGATTGAAGAGGAAGAGGAAGATGTTATCATGAAATTTTTTGTAATAACTTTAGAAGGAATGGCTAAAGGTTGGTTTACTTGCTTACCAATGCATTCCATAGATTCATGGCATGAGCTTAGAACATGTTTCCTTAATACTTTTAAAGATGAGTTGATGAGGAGCCCTACCTTTCAAGAGCACTCTTGCTCTTCCCAAGACCTATTATCTGGTCTTCCTAGGGTATTACTCTCTACCCTATTCAGGGATCTCTCCTAAACCCCTCTCACCTCATAAGACTCTCCACCAATTTCATATTCTTCTCCATTACTCTCAATTTGCCACTAGGCTTCCCTAGGCTCCAAACTGACCCAAAGTGTCCTAACCACTCCAGGGGCTAGGAAAGGATATTATACTATCTCTTTGTTGATTTGACACCTCACTGATCCATCTCATTGGATTCTTTCACCATTCTTCCATCGCTTTCTTGAAAAACTCCATTTTAGGCCTTGTAGCCTTTTGCCCCAACTAGGCCTCCTAGAACCCGTTTTCTTGGCTTTTCTCAAAAAACGGTCTTAACAACCCCAAAATATTTTTTGATATTATTTATATTGGTACCCTAGGCTTCAATATTTACCAAGTGTAAGGTCTCCCAAGTGGACGTTCATATGACTGTCCTCATACCTCCCTTATTTCAAGGGTTTCAAGGGTTTTAGCTCCTTTTCCCAACTTTGAGGGCTTCAATGACCTCCTCAACTCTCCTCCTTGCACACACATGTCTGAAATATATTTTCCCACACTCCCATGCTCTTGATTGGCACAAACCAATCCATTTAGTAGCTTTCTTTACTGCTGTCCTCTCCAAGCCACTAGCCAGAATGCACTTGCACTCGCCTAGTGCTTGATAGTTTCTTCACTTCCCCTACAAACAAAGACTCCTAAACCTGTATGTACATTATTTACATAATCCCCAGCTTGATTCCAAGTGGCCATGAGAGGAAAGCCACGGGAATTCAAGTGGGACTCATTATTCACAAAACTGGCCCAAATCGGCAGTGAGTCCAAAAACCCAAAAACTTGCAAAACCTTAACCAGTTGGTCTAAATGACTAATCTAATGCTAGGTACAATAAGTAAATGACACAAATTAAATAATCAAAGCATCAGGTTAGTCCTTTCAATCCATTCTTGACTGGATGAAGGCTTAAACACAAAAATGCACTTAAAAGTTGTTGAATTCCAACCACATAAAAATGCTCTCCAAGTCTCAATTCGTGAAAATGAACTTCCAACCCAGGTATTAGGGTTTGGATGACCTTATATACCTTTCTCCCACATGCTAGGACCCTTGGTTTGGACTTAGAACAACATTAATGCTATTTTTCAACTTTTAGGCCAATTTGCCAAGGCAACATTGCCAAAATGCTCAAATTGCCAAGATTTGTCTAGGAACTCATAAATTTCAAGACTCTAAGCCAAACCTACCCTAACACACTCTCAAAAACAACCTAGGGACTTTATATCATAGTCCTTATTCCCTTGGTGGTTGGCTAGAACCACCTACAAGCCAAAAATCACTAAGACCTTCCAAAAGACCTTAAGGTGCTCCTGCACCATGAGTCAATAGTGAATGATGAATGCTTGTCTAAAGATAGAAGTCTGCATACTCAAGAAGAATTTGAAGAGGAAATTTCAAACAAGGTTGAGTCTGAATCATATATTGATGCACTATGTGATAGAGAAAGATTGGAGGATGAATCTATCTATGATTTTCATGATAGATTTATGAAATTTATGCTTGCTATACCAGAATTAGAAAGACCTGATGAATCATTTTACATTGATTTATTCTGTGAGAATTATAAGCCAGGTCTCAGTACCATGCCAGTTCACTTGAGGCCCCCTAGCCTTATATGCTTATATCAATGGATTTCAATAATTGAGGAAATAATAGATAAATGTGGAAGTCATTTCTTAACTCAATTATGTGATGGTACTTTTTCAAGATTTAGTCTAGTGGATGCAGATGGTATAGTAGAAGACAAGAATGATAGTGTATCATGTAGTGATAAGGATGTTGTTTCTGAACAACCTACAGAAGAAATATGTCCAGAATAATATTGCTTCCATGATGGTCATGAAGAGATAAATGAAACATGTGAAGTGTCTTCCATGTGCTTTGAAAGTATAGAAATAGAAAGCATATTTTTTGTAGCAAATGAAGGCTAAAATGATGCAAATGATACTAAGAGTGTTTTCTCCTCTACGGAACTTGAATATACAGTTGAGGATCATGGTGATTCTGATGTTTTAAGTCTTCTTGATGAGAACAATGGTGTTGTAGATGGAAGTTTGCAATCAACTGAAAAGTATTCTTGTATGGGTGATCAAGAGGATTTCAAATCTATTTGCAACCCTAGTAACTGTAATTCCTTTCAAGAGGAGGAGGTGGAATTAATCTCCTTGAATGAAAAGTACCCTAATGAAGATGATAATACCTTATGTTTAGAAGATGATTGTATGACTACAGATGATGATGAGTCAGAAATCTCTGATGACTCTCAATACCAGCATGATGAAGAGCAAGTAAAGAGTGTGCTAATGCATGAGTGTATCTCTTTGAATACACTTGAAGATGGTTTGCATGATGAACAAGATCTTTTGTTCAGTTCTTGTGATGGTTTTACCATTGATGTGCAAACTAACGACCAGATTGAACCTGATAGTTCCAACCATATAGCAGATTGTGAGTGTTATTTTTGTCAGTTGGAAGGAGTTTTCATAGAATGTGGCAATGTGCAAGATACCGAGGAATGTTATTTTCAGTTTGAGAATGATGTAAATGATGAATATGATAGCTTGTTGACACATGACAATCAGCATTTGGAAAGTATGTATGACTTTCAAATGCATAGTGATTATGAACATGTTGATGATGTTGTATATGATGGTCTGTTGAGAGGTACCAGCATGTTCAATCAGGAAAATGGTTGTGATCAGACTGTGCTTTCATATGGTCTTGATCCCCATTTTCAAATTTTGCCACTTGATACAAAATCAGAGAATGAAGAGAGTGGCAATGATGAAACCTATTTGATTTGGTTTCCAATTGATGACAAAGCCAAATAGAGAGCAAGTTCTCACTTGCACAAAGGCAACCTAATCCTTGTGTTTGCACGGATGCAATCACCTATGATGTTGTGGTTTGACAAATGCAAGCACGAATTGAGGGAGATCAGCTCTTTTTGTAGAATTGTGTTTGACAGAGGTAAATGATGACTCCCCTTTTTCATTTGGTGGCCTAGTGTCACCAGATGAAGTTGAAAAAGAAAGAATGAATAAAGGAGCAGTTTTAGAACACCTGGTGGACTCAGTTTTTGGTCTATTGCCCAGAGATTTGGAATCTTGCTATGCCCACAGGGGGCATACATCCCCAGTCAGAGCCATTGTTGGCACTCTCAAATTTGAAAAATTTGAGATGCCTATATCGAAAAATTTTGCCTCTGCATTTTTAGAAGTGCACCTGATGAACTTGCCTGAATGACCTACTTTGGAGGGTCATAATTTGAAGCCCATTGATTTCTAAGAAAAATCCCTTTGCAAACACACTCATGTGTCCTATGTGAACATGCATGTCAATTTTCAGCTTCCCACGATGAGTTTTGTCAAGGTTTCGAAAAGTGAAGCTGGAGGGTTTTGTCACTGTTTAGTTGTTTGCAAACGTTCAGTTCTGCAAAGTTGCCTCCTGTTTGAGCTTGCATTTTGCAACTAGTTGACCGTCATGTCAAAATGATTTTTTTTTTGCATTCTCTATACCAAAATGAGCTCACATGTCAGGTTTCAGGGCCTTATGAGTTCATTTGTTATTTTTAGCAGATCAAAACCAAATGGAATTTCTTCAGTTTTGCACTGAAACCTTTCTGAGAGGCCAACTTCGAGCATCAATAACTTTTGATGGGAGATGTTTCAAGCTAATCCCTCTTACACACATGTTCCCTATACCAAAGTAAACTACTGTGTCCAGTGGCAACTCACTAGGAGTTGATTTGCTATTTTTCAAAATTGGTGATTGGGTCAGTTTTAATTGGTTCAAAAAGGCTGCAATTTCAGAAAAGTTCAACTGATCAACTTTTCTAGTTAATATCTTTCACCTCGTGACTCCTTTCTTCAAGCCATTTGTTGCATTCAAATCTCTGGACTAATGGCTACATGTATGCAAGTTTTGATGGCTTTAGGAGGTCGTTTGACTAGTTTTCAAGGCCAATTTTTGAGCTAACTTAGCCAATTTTGCACATTTTCCCAAATGTGCCAAAAGGCAGTTTCAATGAAAACCTAGTTTATGTTCTCACTCCAGATGCATTCCAAAAGTTGCAGCAAGTCAGTTTGAGCCTGAAAGTTGTTTGAAAATGAATTTTTTTTAGTTGGGCCACATGGGGCTCGACACACCTTGCCCAGTTGTGAGATTATAAGTGTTGTAATATTGTAGTCATTTCAAATGAGTTATTTTAGATAGGGCAATAACATTGAAGCTTCATGTTTATATTCATGACTTTCCTACCATTGGATGAATGAGGACTAACACTCTTTTGCAAATGATGAACAATGTAAGTCGAGTTCAATTGCAAAGGTGTCATATGCAAATGGTATGGGGACAATGGTGTAACCTCAATTCAATAGGCACAATCAATATGTAAGTCACTATCATATGGAATTGAATGAATCATTTCAGAATATCCAAAGGACATTCAGGAAAGTGGAGAATCAAAATAAATATTTTTTCACAAAAGTATTCAAAGGTAATTGTACAACTTGCAACCAAGACTCTATCAAACTCTTGAAGCATGAAGCTAAGAGGCTTGAAGTAAAGGTTAACAAAATGGGATTTGTTGAAAACACTTCAGAAGGTGCCATTGAGCTATTTGAAGGAGCATAGGATAGTATACAAATGAATTTGTTGAGAGCCTTAGAAACTTTAATGCAAGGGACAGTGGATGAAGCTCACATTCCCACTGAAGATGGCACAAAGCACGCATGGAAGGATGAAGAGAGTGCGTGGGTCATAGAGGAGAATGGCCTAGCAAAGACAAGACATAAAATATGTCTTAGAAACTTGCAGATAAATGCAATAAAGAAACAGGGGCACACATCACACCAGGGGGATTCATTGAAAGTGCTTTTAAGAACCCTCAGAAACTAGTCGTCAGCAATACAAAAATCATAATGTATGTGATGAAATTTTTTTATAAACTTCAATCCAATGCAACCAGCTGAGCAGGGGAACGCATTTCATCAGGAAAAACCTTGATGGAGCAGCAGCCATCATACTTCATGTGGAACTCTATTTTGAAGGGACGCCAGATAACAAGGGATGGGCATCTAAATAAATGGGTAAGCAGCAAAAGTAAGAAAATGAACTCATTTGAAAAGGAATTGAAAATGTCTCAAAAACTTTCACAGCAAATATAGGAAGGGCACAAGCTAAGGAGGAATTAAAGCGATGGAATAATCTAGATGAGTATATTCATCAAAGCACAGAGAGTAGGGTGGACACAGTGATGAATGAAAGAAAGTACCGCATCTAGATCATGTAATGAATTCTAAAAATGAATCTCTCAAGAAAATCCATTGAATGAAATGTTGTGAGGAGAAACCCCATGCGCCCAACTCATCAGAAAATGGATTCATTAAAAGAAAATCTTCAGAATGTGAAGTCTCGCGCCAGTTGAAGGGGGAGTTTAGTTTTGAATGGAACGCCATTACAGCTGCCATACACCAAATAGACTTGTCTTTGAAACATTCAGTGCACCAGTGAAGGAGGGATGCCTCAGAAGGTTTTCAAGTAAATACAAATGAAGGAAGAATGTCCCCATTATCAGAGTGAGAGTTGCAGACTGAGAGCATCTAGAACGACAAAGAAAGAGAAATTAGGGAAAAAATGAGATCAATGGTCAGAAGATTGGAGATGCAAATGTAGCTTGATCTTGGTAGCTCCCCGCCAGATCGCGAATGCAAGGTGCACGACAGTTAATTCCCGCGAAACAGCGGGCTAGCGCCACGTGGCATGTGGGGGCCTGGATGGAATTTTCGTTGAACGGTGAATGTTAATGTTGCCCAATAAAGGTTTAGTAAAAACACCTTTGCCAAATATAATTTAAGTTCTCGAGGTGAATGTGAAGTGGGCCCCTCAAAAAATTAAATGCATTTGATTTAAAAGAGCCCCCATTTTTCTTATAAGCGGAAGAAACATTTAAAGTTAAATGTTTTACTAAAATTTTGTCAAATAAAATTCAATAGGAGGGTGGGACCTACTCTATTTTCTCAGGTAAAGGGGTGGAGTTTCAAATGAAAGGAAGGTTGCCCGATAAAATGTGGGTAAATTAAATGTTGTTTTATGCAACATTTAAATGTTTTCACTCTAAAGGCAAAGATTTTGAATGAAACTATATGAGGTAAAAGAAAACATTGAGGATGATGAAAATATTCTAATATTTTCACGTCAAGAAAGTAAAGTGAAAGCTTTCATGAGAAGTCTTTATGGCTGGGCATTTTAAAAAATAAAATGCTAAGTAAATGTTAAAATGAGCTTTTCATGGGCAAATGTTTTCATTAGTTCCTAGAGTGAAATAAAAACCTTCACCGGATAAAGTGCATGTGAAAGTGCACGAAGGAATGTTTTAAAGTGAATAAAGATTCACTTTATGAAATATTTTGTTGGCTATGAAAATATAAAATGCAAGTTGCAGCAAAGAAAAAGAACAGAGATAAGAGTTTTCATAGGAGTAGAGGCATTTTTCACACAGCAGGTAGAATGGAGTGAATTTCTCCACATGGGCATATTTTTTGTTGAAGAACAACACACATCAAAGGTAGATTTAGAGGCAAAGTCTATTGTAGAGAGAGGAGAGAGGCTTTTCTTTTGTTGATCAACGGTGAAGAGGTTTCCAGATGGCATCTCCATATTAGTTTGAGGGTTGCTTCTGGGGATTTCTCTTTTCTTCTATTTCTTCTCTTCTCTTCTCATGATTCAGGGATCTGGGATTTTGTATGGGGCTGGGTAGATAGAAAATGCTAAGTCTGAGTCATTTCTTGAGTCTGTAAGCTATAATTTCTGATTTCATGAGAAAATACAGCCAGTTTATGCAAATAAATCATGAAAGTGTGTGCACATTCATAAATATCTTCAAATTGTCTCCATACTTGTACAGTTTAATCATATGAATTCAATAATACAAAGTATCTTTGAGTTTTTCATCTCAAATTTCATGAGATTGTGTTATTTGTTTATGGGTCTATTTCAAAGAAATGGTCAAATACTTTGAGAAGATAATAGTGATTACAAGTGTGCAGGTTGGATTTGGTAAGGAGAGTTCGATTGATAACAGGAGTAGGATTGTTGGTGTAAGACACTAACAGTTGATGCAAGGCATTAACAATTTAAATCCATTGGTTGAATGTCATTTGCTAATGAATTCTTTTTATGTGTTTGACTCCATGGCCCAGAATTAGGCACCGATTTATCTTGCAGCTTAGTGCATCTCAGAAACATTTTATAAATTCAAAATAATTTTAAATCCCTATGTGTTGTAGTTATCTCATGGTCCAAATAGTTGATATTACTAATGAATAGCCAATTCTATTCAGTATTATCCTATTATGTTGAGCTATTAAATGAGATTATCTGTTGTTGTTAATGTTGTTTATGATAATGGTGCAAAGGTTGTAAATGCATTAAGGGATTGCCCTCCCGAGTCTTGCAGAGCCCAAAGTGTAGGAGGTCTTTAAAATCCTTGTCAGTTGGTTCAGGTCCTTCGAGCTGCCCTTGATTGGAATTGGCAATTCCATAGGTAGATTAGAAGACCAACCTGGTTACAGTAAAAAACAACCAACAAAAGGGGTTGGTGTGAAACCTTGTAAAACTGGGCTTGTTGCTCCCTCTACCCTCTTGAAAGAAATGATTGACGTTGCTAGGGATGTGACTCCTTCATCCCTTGTTTTGGGGTCTAAGAGGAAGAAAGGATTGAAGGATGGTAGCA
>VDFB02345792.1:0-27618 GCA_007258455.2 Sequoia sempervirens | reverse complement strand
AAAAATGTACTCAAGGCTAGTATTTTGTTGGAAAGTGACAAAACTCTACCATACCATTGATCCCAATCATGACTAAGGAACCCTTAGCACAATGGGGTTTGGATTTTATTAGAATGATTAATCCCATCTCGAGCATAGGAAACAAATGGATGCTTATGGCCACTAACTATTTCACAAGATGGATAGAGGCCATTCCCCTAAAGAATGCTATAGAAGTAGAGATTGTCAATTTTCTCGAGGAATTGGTAGTGAGGTTCGGTTCACCTAAAACCATAATTTCATATAATGCACAAACCTTCATAGGCTCCAAGATGTCAAACTTCTCTCCTAAGCATGGGGTCTACTTGAAGACTTCATCCAACTACTACCCACAAGGAAATGGGTTAGCAAATTCAACCAACAAGAACCTAATTAGGTTGATAAAGTGTATGTGGTCGGAGCACCAAAAGGAATGGCACAACCATCTGAAAGTATCCTTATGGAAAGCTTGGATTATTCCTAAGAAGATTCTAAAAACCTCTCCTTATGAGTTGGTGTATAGAAAAGAGGTAGTCTTACCCATTTCCATGGAAATCCTAGCATTGCAACTGTTAAAATCCTTAGAAGTTGAGGAGGATAGTGGGATGGAGCTAAGACTGGCATAAATACTAAGCCTTGAGGAAAAAAGGAAAAGGAATTTGATGCCATGATCAAATTCTAGTAGGGGGTTAAATTTTTGTTCAATAAAAATGCCTCCAACCTAGATTTTAGGGAGAGGAGTCTTGTGTTGAAATTTGATGAACAAGCTGCAAAAACCAGGGTATCATGCAAAATTTGTTTCATTGTGGAAGGGTCCCTTCCGCATCTACAAATGCAAAGAAAGAAATGCGTATGAGCTAGAGGAAATGAATGACAACATTTTGGATATATTGTTGACTGGTATTCATCTAAAACTATTTAATTAGGTACGCATAGTTCATTAAAATTTACAATTATGTACCATATGTACATTTTTGTAAATATGCATTTTTACAAATAATCCATGAGTGTGAACAAAAGAAGTAGCAGTAAAATACTATGTATTATATTCATTAAAAATAATTTACAATATAGTACAAGATTTTGTGCTTGAGGCTATTGGTGTGAATAAGTCTTGTAGCTAGTTAATTCTTTTACTAGGGACTTAGTGGACTCAATTCACATGTTAAGTTTACTTAGGATATAAGCATTTTCTAGACAAGTCATAGTTGTTATATCTAGACTTTACACTTTCCTAGGTAGTTATGAGTTATTTGTATCATGTGATAGGATTAAGACACTTGTCATGATCTTGTCTTATCTTATCTCTCATCCTTGCCTTTATAAGCAAGGCATCTCTAGAATATTTTGCATTGTTTTCTATTGCATAGTATCATATTGCAATTCTTGTTTGGTGGAATATCATCTTCCATTGTTGCTCCTCTTTATTTCTTGTGGAGGATATTTGGTGTTGTAGATTGAATATCTTAGGTTTCTCACTTCAACATGGTATCAAATCTTTCAATCTTGAAAACCCCTTCCATTTTATTTCATTAGAGAGTTTTTACCATCAAGTTTTCTAGTGTGATTTGAGTTTCTTGTATGATCTTGAAAATTCCTCGTATGCTCTTCTCTTGTGTTTCAATACGATCTTGAGAATGAGAAAGGGTTTACAAAGATTTTTAATCCTATATTGCATGTATGGATTTTGGTGAGATTTGGTGATTGCAACACTTTTGGCTATAGTGGTAGTATTTTTAGGTGTCCCATTGCATCCAAAAGGTTCGAGAAAGAAAGTTTTGGATTTTGTTTCACTCAATTTGGTCACCATTTGCAAGATTGGAAAACAATGGTTTGGAGCTCAAATTAGGTGAACATATTTTTATAGGAGCATTTTTGGCAAAAAATAAGGCTGCCATTGTGTCCGAGTGGTCATTTGCAAGAATTTTGATATATAATTTGCTTGTATTCAAAAAAAATTGTTTATGAGGCAAAAAAATTTAACAGAGGAGGTAGGACAACCCATCTTGCATAGGTACACATCATCTTCAATTTTTTTTAAAAAAAAATTCTATTGGCTCTTTATTTTGGTGGTATTTTTGAAAAATTAAAAAATATATAACAAAGTGCTTTTAAGTGTTGTTTAAAGTGCTTTAAGCACTGTTCAAAAAGAGGGTTATTAGTATTTTTTTTAACTGCAGACCTAAAATTTGTAGGTTTTCTTTGTTAATCACGGCCTTAGTTGCATGGCTACTAATCTATAAGCTCCTCAGAGCCACCAACGGCTTCTTAAGCCACTAAGTAGCAACTCTTCAAATCGCTAGGAGAAGCTGGTGACAGTCAGGGACTTAACTGAACATGTGACCAAAATACAAAACCACTAGTAGTTTTGACTAGACATCCATTTTTTTGCCTTATCCTAGTGCATGGTCACATGAGCAAACAAGAGCCATAGCCAAAGACGCTTAATTCTTGCCCCTGTTTAGCATTGAAAGTGCCTCTTCTAGGCCCTTTTTTCAATTTTGCATAACTTTTCACCACGACATCGGTTTCTCAAAAACAAGATATCATTGGAGAGATGGTTTGATGAAATTTATAGTGGTGCAGGTGATTTTTCATAATTTTGGAACTTTTTGCTAATTTTTTCAGCCTGAAAGTATAGGTGCATTTACTGCTTGTAATTGGAATAAATTTTGCATACGAAGTCAAAATTTGGCAAAATGTTTTTTTGAAATTGCTCAAAAATTTACAAGGAATCTGTTGAAATCTCTATTTTCAGTTTTACCAAGTTCTTTTTTTTGGAAATTGTAAAAATCACCATGTGTTATAAATGGTTGATTTGATCTTGTCACTTGTACAAATTGCAAAATTTCTTCATTGTAATTTGTTAGGGGGTTACAAATTGAGTTTTAATACATTTTTGGAGGGTGAAAGACACAATTTAAGTGCTACATTGTCTTCTTTCTTTTGGTGTTCATGGAATATCTTAGGAAAATTGAACCACTCACTCCACACAATTATCATACATGGAAGCTAAAAATGACTCAATTATTACAATATAAGGGTCTATGGCCAATGTTAGATGTAGAACAACCTGATTTCATAAGGGATTGTTAAAAATTTGTCCATAGATGTAAAATGGATGAAGCAAAAGGGCTCATTGGCTTACATGTATTTGATATCTTTTGTTTCATATTTTAGAGTGTAAAACACCTAAGAATGTTTGGGATAAACTTGAAGAATTGTATGGTAAAACTAATCAGCTCAGAGTATTGCAACTTCAAGTGGATCTCCAATCACTCTCTAGATGCATTTCCTTCAATCAAGGATTTCCTTGCACAATTCAAGTTGATTTTGTCACAATTTAAAGGATGTGGTCATGATAAATCTAGTGATGAATGTATCTTGATTTTTTCAAAGTTAAGAGGCCCTTATCAAGTGTTTTCTTCTACTTTCTATTCAACAATGGATGTTGTTGGGAAATATTATAAAATTACTTCATTTGAGTTGTTTTGTGAGCATCTTACTAGGGAGGAGGCCAAGTTGATTTAGTTGGATGTACTACCTAGTTCTAGGAATCATTCTCTAATGACTCAATCATCCAGGGGTAAAGGAAAGAAAAAGAAGAAGCCCAAGATAGAATCATCTTCAAGTAGTGAGACTTCATCCAAACTAAAGCAAAAGAATAATCAGAAGTCTACTCCATCTCCTTCTTCTTCTACCTCTAGAGATTCATCTTCCAAGTCTAAGAAAAAGAAAGGAGATCCTTGTTCATTATATGGAAAATCGGGCATGATGCAACTCATTTTTCAAGAGACTAGAAGCCTTGGAGGAAGATATGAATAGAAAAAACATTTCAATGTATAAGTATTCTTCCATAGGAAAAGGTCAAGCTCTTTTAGTATGACCCTTTCATTCATCTTCAGATAGTTGGATTCTTGATTCAAGTGCTTCACATCACATGACCAATTCATGTGATCTTGATTCCATTGTTCATACTTCTACTTCTCAAATTATAGTTGGGAACTCTTCACATACTCTAGTTTTGGGGATAGGCTCCATTCAAAATCTAGATGGGTGCATTGAGGATGTTCTTCTTGTTCTTGATATTTCAATGAATCTACTTTCCATATACCATATTTTTCATTTTGGAGATAGGAAATCAGTTGAGTTTACTCCACAGAATATGACTACTAGATAGTTATAGGATCTTGAGAATGTTGTTGCTATAGGGATAGTTGATCATGAGAACCAATTGTAGTGATTTGATGGATTTGAGTCTTCATCAGGTTCATGTTTTGTTGCTCATGGTAATTCAATGTGCAAGCTTTGGCATGGAAGATTTGGGCACTTGAACTACACATATCTTCAACAGATGCAAGCACATCACTTGCACCGATGATATTTCTCAAGGTTGTGTTCTTGGAAAGAAACATCAATATCCTTTTTCAAAGGGTCAAGCTACATGTGCAACAGCACCCCTTGAGTTGGTCCATAGTGATCTCATGTCATTCCCAACTCCTTATTTTTTAGGGGATAAGTATGTGCTCACATTCATTGATGATTTTTCTTGACAGGCATGGGTCTATTTTTTGAAGCTCAAGAGTGACGTTCTCACCAACTTCAAGACCTTCAAACCATTTGTGGAGAAGTAGTCAAGTTTTTCTCTTCAACAAATACACACAGATAATAGGGGGGAAGATGTCAATTAGGCATTTCAAGATTTTTGTAATGAGCATGGTATTCTTCATCAACACATAGTTCCATACACTCCTCAACACAATGGTGTGCTAGAGAGAAAGAACATGACTCTTAGGGAGATGGCCAATTGTATGATCCAGTCTAGATCCATGGCTCCTATATTTTCGGTTGAATCTATTAATTGTGCCAACTACACTTAGAACCATATTCCCCAAAAGGAAATGTGGAGTATGACCCTTGAGGAGGCTTGGTCTCATCGCAAGCCTAATGTATCCTTCTTTAGAGTATTTTTAGTGAGGCTTGGGAATTCATTCCAGATGGTCGACATAAATCAATGGAGAAGAAGAGTCAACCGATACATCTGTGTTTTCTATTATGAGGATGTGAAGGCATACATATTGTTTGATCTTGACACACAAGAGGTTCATTTCTAATGTGATGTTCATATTTTTGATTCCTTCACCTAGATAGATCCTCCCTCAAATTATTCTTCATCACAACCTACTCAATCTTCTTCAGTTGATGATGCTTTTCTACTTGAGAAATATTTTGATGATGGTCTTGATCCACCTCCTCCTCATTTACCCACCAGGATATGATAGGCTCATATTACTCTTGAGGAGGCCAGTCATCTTGTTGGTGATCTCACAAACACTTGTTGCACTTGTTCTTAGACTTCAGGAATTAGTCTTTTAAGTCATGCTATTTCAATGATCCTCAAATTTTTTTTGATGCTTCAAGTATTCTAGAGTGGGATAGTGCTATGGCTGATGAGTATTCTTCCTTGATGAAGAATCATACTTGGGATCTTGTACCTCTTCCTAAGGGAAGAAAGTTGGTTTGGTGCAAGTGGGTGTATCATACCAAGTATGTAGCAGATGGTTACATTAACAAGTACAAGGCTCATCTTGTTGTAAAAGGGTTCTCTAAAGTTGAAGGAATTGACTATTCTAAGACCTTTGATCCTATTGCCAAGATGGATTCTATTTGCTTGTCTTTGCTATAGTTGCATCAAAGGGATGGTTAGAGTATTAGATGGATGTGAAGAGTGCTTTCTTACATGAGGATCTTCATCAAGAGATCTATATGGAGCAACCTATAGGTTTTTTGTAGGACTCTTCACTTGTTTGTAGGCTTCAAAATTCATTATATGGTCTCAAATAGGCCCCTCGGGCTTGGTATGAGAAGATGGATAGTTTCTTGCTTGCTTCCAGCTACATTTGTTTCCATTATGATCCCATAGTTTATACTCAGAGACGTGGAGAGGATCTACTCATACTTGTGCTCTGTTTGGATGGTTTGATTCTCATAGGGAGTTCTACTTCCATGATTCAGAGTACAAAGGGAGCATTGATGGAGCAATTTTATATGACTGCCTTGGTATTTTGCATTACTTACTTGGTCTTCAAGTTCATCAAAATTCTCAAGGGATCTTCATTTTCTAGCAAAAGTATGCTCTTCATTTTCTTCAGAGATTTGAAATGGTTGATTGCAAGCCTACTCCCACTCCTTTTCAATTAGGTGGTGTATTGTATCCAAGTTTTACTACTCCTATAGTTGATCCTACTTTGTATCGGTAGTTGGTTGGTAGTATTTTGTACTTGAAACATAGTCATCTTGATATTTCCTTTGTGGTTGGACTTGTCTCTCACTTCTCATAGGAGCCTGATGAGAGTCATTGGAAGGCTACCAAACATATCTTGTGATATACTTTTAGGGCACTACTCATTTTAGCATTCATTACACTTCAAGTGCATCTCAAATTGTGGACTTCACTGACTTAGATTGGGCTAGTGATGTCAATGATCGAAAGTCTATTCCTAGCTTTTTCTTTTGCCTTAGTTCTGGTTCGATTGCATGGTCATACAAGAAGTAGACTGCTATTGTATTATCATGGATAGAGGCTGAGTATCGAGGTGTTTTTTTGGCTATTTGAGAGGTTTTGTGGCTTTGTTAGTTGATGACTAAGTTTGGATTCCCTTCCACTCAACCCACTACTCTTTGATGTGATAATTAGAGTGCCATTCATATCTCTCACAACCTAGTGGAGCATCATTGTACTAAGCATATTGATATCCACATGCACTTCATCTAGTAGCTCATCTAAGATGGTGTTCTTAGCTTGGAGTATTTTCCTACAGATCAGTAGGTTGCAAACATCTTCACTAAACCTTTGGCATTGCCTCATTATCTTTAGTTGCAATCAATGGTTGAGGTGAAGGAAGTTGTCCTTGGGGGGTCTTGAGGAGTCCTCCTTCCTTCTTTAGTTTTCCAACATTCTTTGCATATTTTTCTCTCTTTTAGAGAGCAATTTTCCCCCATAGGGTTTTCCTTCTTTTCTCTGTAGCTTGTGATATTTTTTTGTTTTGTAAATGGGTACCTCATCAGGCTTTGTTGTCAAGACCCATATTTTGCATGTTTGCATTGGTTTTCTCCTCCCTAAGTTTCACTTAAAAGGGGTTCATTGGTGTGAATAAGTCTTGTACCTAGTTAATTCTTTTACCAGGGAATTAGTGGACTTAATTCACATGTTAAGTTTACTTAGGATATAAGCATTTTCTAGACAAGTCATAGTTGTCTTATCTAGACTTTACACTTTCCTAGGTATTTATGAGTTAGTTGTCTCATGTGATAGATTAAGACACTTGTCATGATCTTGTCTTATCCTATCTCTCATCCTTGCCTTTATAAGCGAGGAATCTCTAACATATTTTACATTGTATTCTATTGTATAGCATATTGATCATTGTATCATATTGCAATTCTTTTTTGGTGGAATAGCTTCTTCCATTTTTGCTTCTCTCCATTTCTTGTGGAGGTTATTTAGTGTTGCAAATTGAAGATCTTGGTTTTCTCACTTCAATAGAGGCTCTAGGAGAAACTTGAAATTTTTCTCTTTCAAAAATAAAAAGGGAGGTGGCATAGAAACAATAGAGAATTTCAGCCTTCAGAAGTAGCAGCAGTCAAAATATGGTTTTCTTCAGGATTCATGAGCAAATAGGTAGCAGGGTTATCGACACACAGGAAGCTCAAACATTGCACAAGCCTTAATCCTTGACATTAGGGTTGAAGACCAAGTTCTCAAGCTGGTTCATCCACTCGACACCATAGACACACTCCACTTTCACTTTCAAGAGAAAGGAAACTACAATCGAGACAACTGACGATGGCACTCCAAGTCCATGGTCTAAAAGTTGGTGAGGAAAGGAAACCAAGGAACCACCTTGACATTATCCACATGCATTTTAATGTCCATGGCTGATGGGATACCAAGGCCGGGAACAACCACCTAAACAACCTCACCCAGCCTGTCAGGATAATTCAAGTTAAACATGGCATGGTAGAGAACAATAATATAGGGTTTGGTGACATCTAGATCCAACAAAGAGGATACAAACTGAGAGATGATGTTTTTATTACAACATGACTAGTTCTCATGTTTTATATAGGACTCCCTTCCTAAGACCCACTTAAACACTATAATGACTAGGTGGCTCTTTGTCTATTGCAGACATTTGATCCTATCATGACTAATCTCTCCAACAAAGGACACTTATTTCTTTTGGCTCAAGAGTTGAATTGGGGTACCCCAACCACTCATAATGACAACAAGAAGATTACCAGAATCACAAAGGGAAGAAATCAACAAAAAGGACTTACCAACTTAATCCAAACTCAATGATTATTTTGGAAAGGTGGAAATTGCTATTTATAGAAAAAAGTGCACTAGGAAAGTTGGTGAATGAGAAAAAAATTTCATGTTAGATGGCAATAAAAAATGTGAGTAGGCAATAACAGGTAAAAGATAAATCATACAAAGGATTTCGGCAAGGCCTTGAGGAGTTAATTTAGGCGTTGGGAGTTAATGCTTACATATACGATCTGCCACCATGTGTTCATCATCTTCATCAATGCTAGCCAACTCACCTATGTGAAAAGACATTTTTGAAGCCAAATCCTACTTAGTTAATGCAAATGTCTCTTCTAAGCATGCTTCTTGTTGCTCAAGGTCATCTCTTCCCAAGTTTTACATAAGCAATGTACTATTTTCATTCTTACAACAAGGATGGAATTTCCAAGAGGTACAGGCTCCCATTCCACATGTATCACCTCACTCGCAACACTTAGCAAGCTATCGATAATGGAAACAAATTTACTACATGTGCATGTGAAATTTCAATGCGCCAAAAGGAGAAAAATTATAATTGTTGAAACCCTCAAGTAACGACTTCTCTAAAATTTCATTATGCAAAAACTATGTGAAGAATATGAAAATGGCTAAAGCATCATCTTCTGGTCAAAATGTTGGAATCCCATATGCAAGGCTAGACTATACTAACATCTTTGGAGAAATTGTGTATGCCAATACTCCAACACTATAGGGGTATGTGCAGGATCATGATGGGCCAAAAAGTGGCGATACGATGGGTATGTGTAGGGTATGTGGCTAATGACTTTTGTTTTACCCAAAATTGATGAAACAAAAAAGGTTTTTAAAGGAGATTCTCAACTTTCCACCAATATAAATTATGCTTTACTTTGAATTTTTAATAAATAATTATTATTCATTTTCTATTTGAATTACGACTAAAGTCCTGATTGATAGGCTGATTGAAAAACATCTATAGCTTTCAAATGGTATCAAATTTTTTGAATCTGAAACATGTGTCACATTCTATGCTTCACATACTATAGGATTAAAAAAAAATTAATTTCATGAAGTTTTGACCAATTTAAGGTGGTTAGACATACGAGTTTTTATATTTTTTAAAAGTTGTAATAAAAAATTCATAATTAATTATTTACATGGAAAAAAATTACAAAAAAATATGCATCACATTGGGACATGATTCCTCTACTTATATCTAAAATCTTATTAAAAAAATATAATCATTTTATTGTCATTAGGGTGGTCAGACAGATACCTACTTCTTATTTTTTCCCTAAAATTTAAGTGCTACTGCATTGAAATTTCAAATTTTCACCAAATAGGTTTTTTTTTAATAAACCTAGTAGTTTAGAAACTACATTCAATTTGCTACATATTCTATTCAAATTTTTACGTCAAGTTTCCTAACTCTAATTTTTCTAAATTTTATCACCACTTAAGGGCGTATTTTTTCTATGATGATCCTGCACATACCCATAGGAGCAAAGCTTTTCGCATACAAAATTTATATAGCCAGACAACCACACCAAAGATGAGGTGGTTAGATATTTTACAGACAACATCTGCAACCCAAAGCTACACTCAAACCTTAAAGGCCTTAGGGACAGAGTATCGCAAAGGATGCTCACCAAAGGGTTGATTGATTCATTTGCAACATGATTCTAGAATTTTTCTTCTTCCATAATTTATGCTACCCTAAACACATCCATGCCCAGAAGTAGTTGACACATATGTGAAAAAGCCAGATGAGGGCATCAAGGTTATCAATGAAAACACATGGAGGATCATAGTCAATATGGAAGCCATTCAAGATATGCTATGCATCCCTTCAGAGTGGAAAGCCAAGAGATTCTATCACAAGAAAATGGAAGAGCTCTGGGAAACTAGGGATAAATAGTTGAAATTCTATAGGGATGAAAGAAATGAGGAACTGAAGAACAATGAAATCATCTTCCCTTTGTCACACAAAAAATTCCATTTGGATTTTTACCTACCATTTTCTGGATGTTGGATTTTATATATGGCCATGAAAGTCATGTCAAGGTCTATGCTCATTCTAGATGGGCTTGGATTTCATGCTAAAGAAAGAAAGGAGACATAAGTGATTTTATTTTTTCGAGGTGATTTCAAAAAGGATGCTTAAGAAATTAAGAAATTATAATTTCTCTTTTGAGTTCAGGTATTCCACTTTTTTGGTGCACTTAATTTTACATCAAAACCTTGAGCTCTTTATTGGCCATTTGTTGCTCGGTATGTTTGATGTGTTAGGGTTATATAAGCGAGTCTCAGCCTGGACCCATGTGATTTCTAGCACATGGGATTATTATTCATTTGTCAAGTATTTCCTACAACCAATACTTTTGCATTTGTCTCAACATTCCCTAAGCAGGTTTTCCCCTAAAAGTTTAGACTAGATGAAAAACCCCCAACCCCCAGTTGATTATTTTATGAGATCATATTTTATTTTTATCAAATCTCATGGTTTTAATGAAGAGCCCTTTAGGCTTTTGAAGTTTGTTATGGATAGGACACTTTCCTTGGAGGCATGTTGTTAGGAAACAATTTCTGACAATGCATATGGTGTCGGGAGGCACAAGAAAGTACTCTACACATTTCTCCTCAACATTTCCAAAATCCAAGTAACGCTTGTAAGGAGGGAAGAGTGGGATGTATTAACTAGTAAGTTAGCCTACCTCAACCTGGTCCTCATTTGTGATAGATGGAAGTACAATCTTGCCAAGAATTTCACTTTCAAACATGAAGAAAAGTTGTATTGGGAGGTGAGGAAGAACCCAACCAAGGAGAGAGAATAAGTATTTATTGAACTAGCCATCATACCATTTGTGTGACCCCATGGCTTGACTTGTACCTAAGGGTAGTGGAGTTTCAACAAAGTGTTCATATGGAAAATTCCCTCAGGACATAGCTGAAGAAATTAGGGTGGTCAAAAAGGAAAATAATTGACTTTTAGAGGTATCAAGAGGAGATCAAGCATTTAAGTTCCCCATTCAAAACTATTAAAGCAACAGATGGAAATTTCAAGGAAATCTATGATGAGGAGGCTAGATATGATATTAATCCAAGGTTAGATTAGGGTACTAAATATGAGCATGCACCAGTTTTTGACCCCTGCCTCAAGTTCCTAATATAGGGAAGGGGAAGGACCAGGCATCACACCACAAGGAGTCACATATCCTGTCTTCTACTAACATCCCACCAAAGGGTAAGTAGAGCCAACGATCATCAATAAAATCTTATTTAGCTCGAAAGGCGCAGGGTTCATCAGGATCAGTCACAAAATAATCTAAAGCAACCATTACACACCCTTCAAAGAAAATGAGAATTCAAGACTTGGGTAGACCAAGCTCCTTGGATAAGGGAGAGGAGGAAGTGGGCTTTGTTCCACCAATATCTTTAGCTCCGAAAATCCAAGTTTCACACCTGCCGTCCTTTCTTCTACTACATCATTAGTTGTTGCTTCCTCCTCATATCCAGAACAAAACCATCCATCCAAGGATTCTGATATCCTCATCCTTAATGCACCCCTAACTATATTTGATAATGAGCCCCATACAGAAACCTTGCACACTAAATGTGCATCTTCTACCTCAGCCATGATTGAATATTTGATTTCCCTATCTAAGGAACAAGTGGTAAACAAAAAGTCACCCATGTTGTAGGTTTCATCGCCCCTGCCTACTTCTAGGTATATGCCTCTTTTTCTTCCTACTCCCCCTTTTACCCCAATGAGCACCCCTCCTTCTCAAGTCATACATGGCATCTCCATATTTTCCCTAATAACACTTCCTTTCTCCTCTAGAAATTAGTATTATCATCTAATTTGTTAGCAATAGTATCTTTTAATACTAACATGAGTATTAAGGCTGATGATAATATTGAGAGAGTAACATCTTATTGATATTATAAATTTTAATTTTAAGTGAAGATGAAATGAAGTATAGTTTTGATAGTGCTTTAAGTATAGGCGAGATAATTGTAATATTGTGGTGTTTGACTTCACTTACTCCCACATCCCACTCTCGAGTGATGTGTTAGTGGTGATGATATCGTACATCACCCTTCAATGCATGTAGTATACTACCATGCATGTGCATGGTTGTCAATTGTTAGTATTTTATATCTTTGTTTAAAAAAAATTAATGGTTGTGTTTTTTCCCTACATGCAAATTTAAGAAATGACATTTGTCACCTATTGTTGGAAAAATGAGAATAGACAAATGAGAGGGGGGGTGAATTAGTTGTCACAGAAACTCAAATTTTTCTAATTTATCTTAACTGTAATCTCAGATTTGATGAATAAGCAATTAACCACAAGCAATTAACACATGATCAGAGAGACAAATAACACAAAGATTTTTTACGTCGAAACCCTATGAGGGGAAAAACCACAATGGATGTTAGTCCACAAGATTATACTTTGTTAAAAGTATAAAGATAAATAATAAGGGGAATGCATGTCAAAAGAGGACTCATTGTCCAACAATACAAAAACACGGATTTCATCCATAGAGTATGAACTAAGAAAATAGCTTTTGCACAAGCTTGATTACAGTTCCAATTAAGCTTAGAAAACCTTCTTCACACTTTCCTCAATCTTCTTCACTCTCTGCTTAGTAATCGAATGATAGAAAAACTATTCAAACACTTACACTTTCTCTAGCATACATTCACACTCATGTGCACACTAACTTCACTCAACCAATCACTCTTATATATCCGCTACATGGGATTTCATCACAACTTAGTCAACTAGAAAAATAAAACATATTTTCAATGTTGGCCCAAATTTACAAATAAATTTCCAATGAAAATCCACCAAGGTTAGCCACAACATAGTGGGGACCAAAATTAGTATCTCCAACACAAAAAATACTTTAATTCATTTTTCCACAAAGATCACAACACACTACCTTCAACATGTCAGCAAAGAACATGAAAAATGAACATGCGCAAGAAAGATCTTCAACCACGAGCTCTCTGAGTAATGTGGACATACCACCAAGAGAGATAATGATCTAGAGACATCCAAGAGTACCAAGAAACAATAGAAAAGCATCTGCAACAACAAAGATTACCAGAATCATACAATCTTCATTCAGGAACACTGACAAAGACCACAAAAATGATGTCAGACCACAACATGCTCAAAACTTCATGCGGACCTTTGAAACTTCTGGTAGATGATCTAAGAACATTCAACAATAAACCCTTTAATCCACATTAGCTAATCTTCAATGTACAAAACAAATCAACTTCATGACTTGCACATTTCCATAGGGAACCTAGAACACTTCCTTTTACAATTTTCTCAATATCCTCGACATATACAACTTATAGTACACCAAATTCTAATAGTTTTGAAATCAATGAAAACCACATATCAAGAACCATATTCAAAATATCCAAAACTCTCCCCCTTTGGCATTGATGGCAACACTTGATGTGAAAAATGCCATCAACCCAACACACTTACTTCTCCTGCACTTCTCCTCTTGAAAATATTTTTCACATTACACTTCTCCCCCTTTGACATCAATGGAAAAGGTAATAGTTACCTTTCCAAATACATGCTCTGAACCACATATCTTCACATCTGACTACTCCCCCTAAGTAGTAGCCATGAAAACATCAATCTGGATCAAAATATAGCAATGAAGTTCGCAGATTGATGCAAATAATGCATCATTTAGTTCATATCAAGAGGATTGATTACCCCTAGCATTCCTCTAAGATACTAAAAAGAATCCTTTGGAAAAGGCTTGGTGAATATATCTGCAATTTTTTCTTTAGTAGGAACATACTCCAGTTTGACTTCCTTCTCATTTACTTTCTCTCCCAGGAAATGAAACTTGATTGATATATGTTTAGTCTTGGAGTGTAGCACCAGATTCCTTGAGATATTTATTGCACTTGAGTTGTCATAATATATGGAAATAGGTTCTTCATATGTCACCCTAATGTCTCTCAGCATCTATTTCATCCATATCACTTGAGTATAGTTATTAGCAGCAACAATGTATTATGCCTCAACAGTAGATAGAGAAATTGAGTTTTTCTTTTTGCTTAACTAGGATACCAGGTTCTTCCATAGGAAGAAAGCACCACCACTAGTACTTTTTTTATCATCTACATCACTAGCCCAATCCACATTAGTATATGCACATAAAGTGAGATAATCATCCTTTAGATACCAAAGTCCAAAGTCAATTGTTCTTTTTAGATACCTGAAAATTCTCTTCATAGTAGTTACATGTGATTCTTTTGGATCAGATTGAAATCTAGCAACCATACATACATCATTCATAATATCTGGTCTATTTTGAGTCAAGTTGAGCAATCCACTGATCATTGACCTATATCTGGTTTGATTTTCCTTAGGAGAGTCATCATTCTTTGTCAACTTACATCTAGTCACCATGGGAGTACCAACGGGTTTGGATTCATCCATTCCAAACTTTTTCAATAGCTCTTTTGTAATCCTAGAAAGAACTTCATCTCTCCAATCATACTCATTTCAAATTCATTCTTCATCTCATCAAAAAACTTCATACATAGATTTTCATCTCCTCCAAAAATGATATCATGAACAAAAAAATCTATAATTAACTCCTTATCATTATATAATTTGAAGTATAATTTGTTGTTAGTAGTACCTTTAGTGAATCCAAGCTTTAGTAGGCATTTTTCCAATCTAGCATACTAGGCTCTAAGGGTTTGCTTAATTCCATACATAGCTTTCTTCAATCTACAAACCATATCTTCTTTGTCTGTTAGTTGAAATCCATCCAGTTGTTCAATCTACACTTCTTCTTCTAGTTATCCATTCATAAATGCATAATTTACATCCATTTGATAGAATTTATAGTTCTTGTGTGCAACATAAGAAAGAAATAGTCTAACAGCTTCAATCCTAGAGACAGGGGAAAATATTTCTTCAAAATATATACCTTCCATTTGAGAATACCCTTTACATACCAGTCTTGCTTTATTTTGAACCACTTCACCTTCTTCATTTAGCTTGTTTCTAAATACCCATTTATTGCTAGTCACATTTTTGTCTTTAGGCCTCAGAACTACTATCCATGTTTCATTATTTTCAATTTGTATCACTCTTCCTTCATAGATTCCAACCAATTTTCATCTTGATAGGCTTTAGTGACACTTGTAGGCTCAATCTTGGATATTAGACAATATTCTTCTGCAATTTTTCTTCTAGTTTGGAATCCTTTACTCTTGTCTCCTATAATTTTATTTTTAGAATGATTTAGCTTTACATACCTTTGAGTTTTGGGACATTATTGAACTTCTGACTCTTCTGATCTTTCTTCTATACTTGCATTTGTCTGTGTCTCCTGGTTGACTTGATTTACTGGAACAAATTGAGTTTGCTTCACCGAAACATATGGAATAATTTGAAGTAGATTTTGTGTCTGAGTATTCTTCCCTTGGCTTGTAAGGTCTTTGTCTAATTCATAACTACAATGTCTGGATGATTTGATAGAATTCTCATAAACTCTGACATTTTCACTTTCAACCATCTTTCTCAATCTTTTGTTATAACACCAGTAGGCCTTTCTTTTAGTGGAGTAACCTAGGAATATTCCTTTATCACTTCTTGCATCAAATTTCCTTTATCATCATCTCTTCTGATATAACACTTGCTTCCAAAGATCTTGACGTACTTAACAATAGGCTTGAGACCAAACAATAACTCAAAAGGCATCTTACCATTTGAAATTTCCTTTAACATTCACCTGGTTCAAAGTATACACAACAGTACTTACTACTTCAATCTAGTACATTTGAGATACATTTCCTTCCATCATCATTGTTCTAGTAGCATTGAGAATTGTTCTATTCTGTCTTTGTAAGTCCATTTTGTTCAGGGGTTCATGGAGTAGATAACTGTCTTTTAATTCCATGCTCTTCACAATAAGAATTGAACTCCTTTCAAATAAACTCACTACCTCTATCATATCTTAGGCATTTGATTTTCATACCTTTCTCATTTTTTTCCATAGCCTTGAAACTTTTGAACTTCCCCAATGCTTCACATTTTTCTCTTAAAAAGGAAACCCAAATCATTCTAGAGTAATCATCGATAATCAACATAAAATACCTTTCTCCATGAATACTTCTGACTCTGGAGGGACCAGAAAGGTCAATATGCAGCAACTCCAACAAATTGTTTGAATGAAATTGTTTTCTCTAGAAAGAGACTCTACTTTGTTTACCCATCTAACATTCCTTGCAGATTACATTAGCAGGCCTCACTAATTTAGGCATATCTCTTTGTGTTTGAGTAGAACTTATCTTGATAATGTTGTCAAATTTTACATGACACAACCTCCTATGCCACAACCAACTCTCATCTACTTGAGCAATTAAACAACTTCCATTAGCAGTATTTAGATGAAAAATATTACCTTTTATTTGTTTTCCTGTTGGAATCATATTTTTGGAACTTCCACATATCTTGCATCTTCCATCTTTGAATTGAAGATCATATCCCTTGTAAACCATCTATCCAACACTCATCAAGTTGTACTTTATGCCTTCAACATAGAGTACATCATTAGTGTTATCCTTACCAACAAGGAAAATAGATCCTCTGCCATGAATCACACTAGCATTGTTATCTCCAAATCTTACAACCCCACCATCATACTTCTCTAGACTCACAAATTTTCTTTTATCACGGGTCATATGATGTGAACATCCACTATCAATAACCCACTCATCTTTTTCTTCAACTTGGGTTACAAGAGATTTCTCATCTTTAGTAGATTCAGTAGCCATAGGATTATCTTCAATGGTAGCAATGAGATAACATTCATCTTATTTTCCATTATCATTATCAGAATCATCATTAGTCACTGCTTCTTCAGCAAAGTAGCATCTCTCTTAGAATCTAGACATTTTAGGCTTAGATCTAGGAACTCTTTCAGAACATCTTGATGGAAAATGCCATATTTTACTGCATGAAAAATATTTAATAGGAAATACATCTTCATGCTTACCTTTTCCTCTGTGTTCTTGCTTTTCAATTAGTGCTTCTAGTTCTTCTACCTCTCTTTCTTTATCTTCAAGCTATTTCAGTTCTTCATCATACTTGGATATCTTTCTGGAACTCCCTCTCAGACTATATCTTTGCTCGTTGCTTCTGGACATAGTGGCCTTCAATGTAGACAAGGTCTTTCCTATAGATTCACCAAATTTATTTATTTCAAGAGTAGCAAGCTTCCTGATCAATGTGTCGCTTGTTATCTTATTTAATGATCTAAACTCTTCAATAGCATGAACCTTCATTTTGTAGGAGGGATGCAAGGATTTGAGTACTTTAGCTACAATTTCATCCTCATCCACAGAACCACCAATACCTTTAATACCCATCACTATTTCATTTTTTTCATCTTCACCCATCTTCAAATTCTCATACTTTCCTTTCAAGCTCTATAGCCTAGCCATCTTCACCTATGCATCTCCTTCATACAAAGTTTCCAATTTCGTTGAAATCTTATGAGCTGTCTCCAAACCTAAGACATTGGCCATCTTCCAATCTATCAAAGCACTCACCAAAGCTTCAATGGCCCTAAAATTATTTTCAACATCTTTGATCTCATCAACAGTGGAGGGACCATACTGAGGAATAGTATATGGATCTCTTGTAATCTTCCAGAAAGCTTCACCAATACACTTTAAGTGACATTGCATTCTAACTTTCCACATTGAGTAGTTAGTGCCATCAAATCTTGTGTAGTCCTTCTTGAATGTTGGTGCCATCTTGAATCGCCTCAAGCTTTTAGAATTCTTCAGAGGAACCTGCTTTGATACCAATTGTTCAAAAAATGAGGATAGACAACTGAGAGGGGGATGAATTAGTTGTCACAGAAACTCAAACTTTTCTAACTTATCTTAACTTTAATCTGAAATATGATGAATAAGTAATTAACCACAAGCAATTAACACATCAGAGAGACAAATAACAACAATATTTTTTATGTGGAAACCATGTTAGGGGAAAAACCATGATGGATGTTAGTCCATCAGATTATACTTTGTTAAAAGTATAAAGAGAAATAATAAGGGGAATGCACATGCATTCAAGCACACTGCCTAGAGCTCACTACTCAAATATAAAAGATGACTCACTATCCAACAATACATAAACATGGATTTGATCCACAGAGGATGAACTAAGAAAATAACCTTTGTACAAGCCTGATTACAATTCCAATTAAGCTACAAAAACCTTCTTCATATTTTCCTCAATCTTCTTCACTCTCTACTCAGAAATTGAATGATAGAAACACTATTCACAAATTTACACTTTATCTAGCATAAATTCACACTCATGCACACACTAACATTGCTCAACCAATCACTCTTATATATCTACTACATGGGATTTCATCACAACTTAGTCGGCCAAAAAAATAAAACATATTTTCAATGTCGGCCCAAATTTACAAATAAATTTCCAATGTAAATCCATGAAGGTCAGACACAACATAGTGGGGACCAAAATTAATATGTCCAACACAAAAATACTTTAATTAATTTCACCACAAAGATCCACAAAACACTACCTTCAACATGTTGGCCAAGAACATGAAAAATGAACATGCGCAAGAAAGATTTTCAACCACAAGCTCTCCAAGTAATGTGGACATACCACCAAGATAGAGAATGATCTAGAGACATCCAAGAGTACCAAGAAACAATAAAGAAGCATCCACAACAATAGAGATTACTAGAATCACACAATCTTCATTCAGGAACACTGACAAAGACCACAAAACCACTGTCAGACCACAACATACTCAAAACCTCACGTGGACCTCTGAAACTTCTGGTATATGATCTAAAAACATTCAACAATAAACCCTTTAATCCACATCAGCTAATCTTCAATGTATAGAACAAAGCACCTTCATGACCTGCATAGTTCCACAGGGAACCTTGAACACTTCCTTTTACAATTTTCTCAATATCCTCGACATATACAACCTCTAGTACACCAAATGCTAATAGTGTTGATATCAATGACAACCACATATCAACAAACATATCCACAATATCAAACAATATTTACTTAAACATTGGGAGAATGTTCTTAGTCATTGTAGATAAATCTTTTAAATAATTCTATTGTTAATTTGTATTTGATTTAATCTATATTTTTATCTAGGTTTGAAATTAATGTAGATGTAAAAAATTCATGCCATTAGTTTGTAGAAATAAAATTTAGTGTGGGAGAGTTTATTATTGTATTCATTGATAGATTTTAGAAAATGTAATGCCTCGTCTTAATAACCTAAGAATGTTGCAAATGTGTATAAAGGTGTAATAATTTTTTATTTTTTTTAAAGTTTAATTATTAAGTTAATTAGTTGCATACATTCATTAAGCTATACGACGTTACACTACTTTGAGTTTCCATAAGTGACTAAAGTATTTCACATTGCACATATTAATTAATAACATAAACATTAAAGATAAACATTGCATTTCATTTAAAACTCCATTCAAGATATCATAAAGTACAAACTGGTTTTTCCATACATTGCATTTGATAAATATACAATACTCATCCATCATGGTGAGGTAGTTCAATAATAATTACAATTACAATTACAAGTGTTCACCTCACAACATTTGAGGGATGTTTTCAAATACAAATTTTACAATAATGCAATAAAGAGATTACAACTATATCCAAGTGCGAGCTCTCCATCCATGAAGCTCTCGATGCCATGATCACAAAAATAGGGACCCAACGGAGTAAGGTGCACGTTCCACCCAACCATGTGGTACCCGTAGGTCCACCCCCCGTGCTAGGAGATAGTAATAAGGTTACCTAGACATAATCTACTAACCCTAGACACTAGTACAAAACTGACTAATGGTTACATTGCTTCTAGATTTAGACAATTGATTATTTCACAAACACAAGGTTAACTGTTACTTTAGGTAGAGTGTCATCACAATATTACAAAGGTTACCCTAGTTTTTCTTCCTAGGTTTCGGCCCCCAACCTTGGGTTACCCTGGTTACCTCTTATGAAACCCGGCCCCAATGCAAATCATTGCGGAATCGAATGTCTTTGAAGAAACAAGACACCGATTTTCCATTCCAGGCCTTCTCATCTTATACTCAAGACTGTAGTAGCTCAAGAGTCAATAAGTGAGGCATAATCATCTTGTTAAGAGTTTTAATCTAACTATTGTGTCATTTAATTATCACTGACTTACTAACTATTTGTAAGTTACCCTGACACCACTTTGTGTGTCGGCCCTTACAAATAGCCACTCCCCTAAACATAACAAGGATTTCTAAGTTTTCATGACTAGGGTTTACAAAGTGCACAAAGTTCACCACATATTACAAATGACACACAACGGTCATTAAAACCTTTTTTTTCATAAACCAATTAAAAGAACACCATATTTTAACACAAACACAACCCAAGTCAACTCAAATAATACATTTGAACAATACTACACCCTTTCTAAACAAACCATTCTGGAAGACTTATTCAACTAAGATTTTCCCAATATGCCCAATCAAAGAAACAAGATTTAGAAGCAAATTAATTTTCATTGAAATTCTACTATTTGGATATACTAAATCCAGTCAATCATTAATTCAAAGTAGAAATAATTAATCAAAAATAAGCTCATCTTCACAACCATACATTACAAGGACATTTTAGTTCTTCTTCACGTTTCATTTTGACATTTACTCGATTATTTCAATTTCAAGAAAAATAATTGAATTATTTACTTATATCTCTACTTAACTCTTAATTATTAACCAACTTATTTCACTAACTTTTATTTAAAATCATACCTCTAAATGTATGACTACCATTTGATAATATATTATAATTAAATATAAAATTCTCCAATAATTATAATATATAATAAATCTACAAATAAATACATATAATATAAATATATATTTATATATATATATATATATATTTTTACATATATATATATAAATACATATATATTTATATTCGAATTAATCAAATGGTAAATATTCCCGAAACCCATATGAATTAAACAAAATTCGTATAAAACAGATTTCGAATGCTTTTAACCTAAGGCAAGTATATTAGGGCTTTTGGCTGTTAACACAGCCGGCCTTGATGGAGGCCACGACTATGTCGGCAGCCTAAGCGCTGCCCGCAAGGGCGGCGCCGACTGCCTCCACAGTCGTCGCCCTTCATGGGGCGGCTGTGGGGAAACAACCCCTACGCCTAAAACTAATATACAGTATTTAAAACTTTTAAATTAAATTCTTTAAAAAAATTTGGTGATAAATAAATCGCGTATAGTAAATTCATTTTCGCATAATGCGAATTCCAATACAAATACACAGTATATATATAGGTATTTATATGAGTATAAATTTATGTATAAATCAATACATTTACTTATATAAATATATATATATATATATATAATTGATAATATCAATTAAAGGAATTCTATAACTGAGCAAAAATTCACAACAGAGTTTTCTACAGAAAATTATGAAAATTATCATGGCACAAAAATAATTCTTGATAATATTCTAAAAAAAATAGGTATCAAATCCATTTTATCAACAATAATTTCTTCCATGATTTGAAATATGCAAAATATTCTTTTCCAGTAAAATCTTAAATACAATTTATCAAATCTATAGAGCTTTTTTTTTTTACAAAGTTTCTTCTATTGTTTTCTTTTTTTTCTTGTTTTCTTGAAATTCACACAAACAACAACAAGTTTTTACAGAAAGATTTCCAATAAACAAATCACCAAGAAGAACAAGGGTTTTGACATTAAAGGAAATTCTTTTCCAAAACAATCTACATAAAACACCAGGGAAATACCTGTGAGTTGAAGATCTTGGTTATTGAAGAAAATATTCTGCCTGTAGAACGCAATCCTCCAAATCTTCTTCAAAGCACCAAATCCAAAGAAAGCTTTAACTAACCACAAAGATCCTCCAAGCAAAGGGATCTTCCACAAATATACAGTATTACCAAATTAACACAATACATAAATTTTTTCAAAAGGCTGAGATATTTTTCCCGTGAGGAAATTGAACAACCTCTGTATTTTCCAAAAATCCCCAGA
Organism: Sequoia sempervirens; assembly: GCA_007258455.2. Lineage (NCBI taxonomy): Eukaryota > Viridiplantae > Streptophyta > Pinopsida > Cupressales > Cupressaceae > Sequoia > Sequoia sempervirens. The sequence goes on along the minus strand of VDFB02345792.1, from coordinate 5,097 downwards.
TAATATCCGTCAACAACCTCAACAATAAACAATTATTGCACTGGAACACATGTCGAGAAGTGGTTGCAAAATATCTTCTCCACCACTTCTCGTCAATCTTGCCAATTTTCAATTTGCATGCTAATTAATTAGTTTATTTTAAATTTTACAATTTCAAAAGCAATTAAATTTAATAATAAGGCATGTCATTTCCACAAATTATTTTATTTTAAATATTAAATCTATTCACACATTTAATTAATTTAATTTAATTAAATAAGTTTAATCTTTTAAGATCAAACCATTTAACCAAATAAGCTAACTAATTAATTAAATAACATGTAACTAATTTCTTCAACATTTAAAAATCAATTTAAATAACAATAATTTAAAACACAATAAACTATCATTAAAAATTAACCAAATTTACCTTTCTTACAATTTATCCAAACAGAAAATACAAGACAACCACAACACAAACTAAAACTAACAATGTATAGCGACCAGGTTATAGACTAGACTAGGGTAAACCAAACTACTATCTCCCGATCAATGTATCCGTTGAGTCTTGACATGCTTAGACCTGAGTACCCAGGTGGAGTCGGTGTCATGTACCTGCAATCCCTACAACCAAGCAATAACATGCATACATATATATATATAATCCATTGAACAGGCACACCGTGCGGAGAAAATCACAGATATCACAGGGCACTCGCAAGCGAGTGATGCAATTCTGTTCTCCACACCAATACAATTCACATCAGACTGACGAAATAAATTAACAGTTAGTCCATCATAAACATGTACATAGCAATAATCATCTGAAAATAAACAACTACATTATCTCAAAGCATAACAGGAATCAAATATCGCAATATAATGTATCATCATGTCACAGAATAAATCCACTATCGCTCAAAACCAGCGATCAAAATATCCAAACAAAGTATCATCATCAAACAGTGTGAAAACATGACAGCAGAAAGCATAAGCATAAACGGAGGGGTACTACATCCTCCCCCCCTAGGATCAGGCTTGCTCCTGAAAGCCTACGAATAGATAGGGATAAAGTTCCCTCATGTGTGTCGCATCCTCCCAAGTAGCAGAAGCTTCGTGGCTAGGATCCCATTGGACCCTCACCTGATCAATGTCTCGACCCCTAAGACCAAGCGTCCGCCGTTGTAGAATGGCCATGAGCTCCAAAGCCAGCTACCCGTCCTCTACCTGTAACGCATTCCAATCAAGTACATGAGATATGTCGGGATGATATTGTCTAAGAACTGATACATGAAAAACATCATGAATACGAGACAAACTGGGTGGTAAGGTGAGTCGATACGCCACGGGACCAATTCTCTCTAAGATCTTGAATGGTCCAACGAAATGAGGTGCAAGCTTAGAGCCTTTTCCATAATGGATAGGACTCTTTCGCAGTCGCACTCAAAGAAACACTCTATCACCAACAACAAACTGTCGGTCCACTCTATGTGCATCAACATATTTCTTTTGCCTATCCTAAGCTGCTATCAAATTTTCTCTAATACAGTCAACCTGTTGCTCCATGTCACGAAGCATCTCAGGTCCAAGTAATACTCTATCCTCAAGTCGATCCCAACTCAGAGGAGTTCGACAAGGATGACCGTATAATGCCTGAAATGGTGGCATACCTATGGAACTCTGATATCCATTGTTGTAAGAAAATTCTACTAAATACAGATAATCCTCCCAATGAGATTGTTGGTCCATTACGTACATTCTAAGCATATCCTCTAATATTTGGTTAACTCTTTCTGTTTGTCCATCAGTTTGAGGATGATACGCTGAACTAAAGTTCAACTGCGTACCTAGAGCATGTTGTAATGAAGTCCATAGGGCTGAAGTAAATACGGGATCTCTATCCGATATAATCTTACGAGGAATCACATGCAATCTAACTATGTCCTCCATGAATATCCTAGGTACGGATGAAGCATTATATGATGATCGTACTGGTGAAAAGTGAGCTACTTTAGTCAAACGGTCAACAGTTACCATAATGGCATCGTGTCGATGTGATGACATAGGTAACCCTACAATAAAGTCAACGGATATAATATCCCATTTCCATTCGGGAATGAGATGTGGCTGCAATAATCCAGTGGGATGTTGATGCTCAGCTTTAACTTGCTGGCATTCAAGACATCTCGATACATAATCAGCAATATCACGTTTCATACCAGGCCATAAATACAATTGCTGAAGATCAGCATGCATTTTCTTAACTCCTGGATGAGCTGAATATGGATCTCGATGAGCTTCAGTCATAATTAATGTACGAAGACCTTTGAAATAAGGTACATAAATACGACCTAAGTGCCATAATATACCATTCGATTCTAGGACATATCCTGCAAAGCGACCTTCTAAAGGTCTACCAGATTCAATCTCTGACCTTACTTCCTAATATAATCTATCAGTAGAAAGTGTAGCTAATATTTGACCTCTCAAATCTACTTCAAGAGTAATAGCAGAGATCTTATGTCTACGATGACTAAGAGCATCAGCCACTACGTTCTCTTTTCCTTGAACATATTTTACGTCAAAATCGTACTCACACAAGAACTCCATCCACCGTCTCTGCCTAGCATTCAAGTTAGGTTGCGTAAAGATGTATTGCAAACTACAGTGATCAGTATGAAGTTCAAAATGATGACCTAATAAGAAATGCCTCCATCGAACTAATGCATGCACTACTGCAGCTAGTTCTAGGTCATGAGTAGGATAGTTTAATTTGTGGTCTTTGAGTTTGCGAGACTCATAAGCAATCACACGCCCATCTTGCATCAAAACTGCTCCCAAACCCTCTAAGGATGCATCCGTGCACACTACAAAATCCTTAGTAGGATCAGGAACTATGAGTATAGGTGCATTAGTCAACTTTTCTTTGAGTGTTTGGAAAGCCAACTGGCATTGCTCTGTCTAAACAAACTTTTTCCCTTTCCTGTGAAGAGAAGTAATAGGATGACCGATTCTAGAAAATCCCTCTACGAATCGCCTATAGTAACCGGCTAGACCCATAAAGCTACGAACTTCACCTACATTATTAGGCGCGGGACAATCTACAATAGCTTGGATCTTTGAAGGATCCACAACAATACCTTTACCAGATATCACATGTCCAAGATATTTGATCTCAGTTTGAAAGAAGTCACACTTCTTCAGGTTCGCATACAATTGATTTTCCCTTAAACATTGCAATACCTGTCTCAAGTGTTCTTCATGTTCCTTCATGTTCCTCGAATAGACTAAAATATCATCAAGAAATACCAGGAAAAAGTGATCAAGGTATGTATGAAAAACACCATTCATTAAACTCATAAATACTGATGGTGCATTCATTAACCCAAAAGGTACTACTGTGAATTTGTAGTGCCCATAACGAGTTCGAAAAGCAGTTTTATGAATGTCTACTTCGGCTATACATAATTGATGGTAACCAGATTTCAAATCAATTTTAGAGAACAAATTAGCTCCCTTAATTTGATCAAATAGATCATTGATTCTTGGCAAAGGATAACGATTCTTAATCGTAACCTTGTTCAATTGACAATAGTCAATGCACAGCCTAAGAGATCCGTCCTTCTTCTTTACGAAGATAACAGGTGCTCCCCAAGGGGAAACACTTGGACAAATGAAACCATTTTCTAATAACTCCTCTAACTTGATACGAAGTTCCTCTAACTCCTGAGTCGTCATTCTATATGGAGCCCTAGATATAGGTTCAGCTCCAGGAACTAGGTCAACTCTAAAGTCAATATCCCTCTTCGGTGGCATTCCAGGAATTTCATCGGGAAACACATCTGCGAATTCCCTAAGAATAGGATGATCATCAAGAGACACCTCTCGACTCTCACCTTCTTCCAAATCAGTAACTGTTGTTGCAAAAAGTTCACATCCCTGACGAAGACATCTCTTTAATTGCATAGCAGATATCATCCGCAAAGAGATAGGTCTTTGAATACCTACGATTTCCACTTTCGCACCTAAATCATTAATGCAACTAACTGTCTTAAGTCGACAGTCAATTACAGCATGATAAGATGCTAACCAATCCATACCTAAAACTATATCATACGATCCTAAGGGTGTAACATATAAATCTACTAAGGTAGTTAACGTACCGATTTTAAGTTCACAATTATGTACTAAATTTTCTACTACTAATTTCACCCCAGAGGTGAATTCAACCTGCCACTTACCACCTTGTTTTACCGCCACAAGACCACAATGGTCAATGATGGTCGGTGAAATAAAGGAGTCAGTGGCTCTGGAATCAAAAAGAATAGAAACACTAACACCATGTAACTTACCTGAAGTCTTGACCACTGTGTTCTGGTGATCAGCTTGGCGGTCATTAACCACATCATATATTGTATGTGATCATCCTGCATCACCCACCACAGGCTCTGAAACTGTAGGTTGAGGCCCAAAACCAGTAGAACCTCTCATCGGACACTGCCTAGCTATGTGTCCCTGCTGCCCACATGAGTAACAGCCTGTGCCTGTGCCTCTACCGAATCCTCTGCCACCTGAAGTTGCATTGGATTGCTGGAAACTACCCCTGCTAATGGTAGACTGAGCACTCTACGCAAGCTGATCCTACCTATTGCACTTGTTGTGCCACCAGTTACGTCCCTTTCCTGTTTGAGGACTATTTCCCTGTTGTGGTTGTGGGTTGTTCTTTTGAGGTGTTCGTTGTTGTTGTTGCTGCCCACCCTTTGTGGGTGTCTGTTGGTTCCTAGAGGAACCCCCTGTCTGAGCCTGTCCACCCCATGGACTAAAACCTGCTACAGGAGCACTGCCAATCTGCACTCCTATGTGCCCACCTAAAGCCATAACAAGGTTATCCTCTACTATGCGAGCCTTCTCCATCGCAACTTCCATAGTCTTTGGCTCAAAGACTCGAACACCACCACTGATGCAGGCGTTTAAACCCCTGATGAAGTGTTGTACTAGCATAGGCTCATCATTGCCAATACCAGCATACTGCTTGAGTTCATAGAACCTACATTTGTATTGCTCTACAGAAAGAGCTAACTGTCATAGATCATGGAACTCGTCAGCCCTACGCTACCT
>VDFB02345791.1:263127-277271 GCA_007258455.2 Sequoia sempervirens | reverse complement strand
GCCCTTATTAGCCGCATTTGGTCTTGATCAATTGCTTCTTCTTCCTCTTCTGCATTTGAACCTTCTTCCTCTCCTTCATCCTCACTTTCCTCCCTCAGGTTTAACCCTCTTCTCACCTGCTCTTGTAACGCATCAATCTATCTTTGGAGGGCTGCCAGTGCATCTCTTCCACCAACATTTCTGCCACCTCAACCACCTCTGCCACCACCATTCCTACCAGGCATCACTCTTGGAGGCATCTTTCTTGACCTCGACCCACAACCACGGTCCTGGTGTGAACTGCCTCACGATTGGTGATCTGTCCACACGCTCAAGAAAACTTCGCTCTGATACCACTTGATGAGGGCACAACCCTAGACACAGAAAATAACCCACAAACAAGAGAATAATTTTATTATTCAGAAAATGGAGCTTCTTACATGCAGAGGATCTCAAATCCCCAAGTTTTACAACACATGCAAGTTACAGAAAGCTATAGAATCACCCTTTCGCGATATGCGAGCTTGTCCTCAAAAAGTCCCCCAAAAATTAGAAACCCGCCCATAAATAGGGCTCCTCTTTAGTTTGGAGCCAAAACAACATTCAAATTTGAGTTTAGGTGGTTTGGAGCTGAAAAATTACAACTTGAAGTTCAAATTTCAAAAGAACATTTGCAATTGTATCTTCTAGAAAGTGCGCCAACTTCCCGGGGCCATAACTTTTGATTCGGGTCTCCGATTCGTGAACCGTTTGAACTGTTGGAAAGGTCTCAAAGTCAACAATGCGCTCAAAATTTTCTATGCCAATTTTGGTAAATTTTGGGGCCGATCTGAGAACTCTAAGTGCCTCAAATCTAACTCAGAAGATTTTTAGGTGCAAATCTGGGCAACTAAAATTGCAATATCTTTCAACTAAGGAATATAAAATAAAAACTGTAAATTGAGAATTTCATTATGATGAAAAGGGTATCCAAAAATGTAAAAACATTTAAAAACCGAGAAACTTAAAATTTAACTATTTTTGGGTGATGCAAGATTGCCCTTACACCACTGGATGCTCCTGCATAACTCTCCCTCTCTCCATCTATCTATAAACCTCACTCTATTTATCCATATCCCCCTCTACCTCTATCTCTTTATATCTCTCTCTCAGTATCTCTATATGTCTCTTCCTCTCCCTCTCTATCTCTTTATATCTCTCTCACTATACTTCTATATCTTTATATCCTACCTCTCTCTTTATCTCTCTCTCCCTTCACCCTCTTTGTCTCTCTATCCTACCTCTCTCTCCCCCTCCCCTCCCTCTTTCCCTCTCCTACTACCTCTTTTTATATCTCTCTCATTGTCCCTCTCTATCTTTCTATCTCTCCCTCTCTTTATCTTTATATATCATTCCTTTCTCTCCCTCTCCCCCCTCCCCTCTCTCTCTCCCTCTCTCCCTCTCCCTCTTTGAATCTCTCTCTCTCTATCTCCCTCACTCCATATCTCATCTACCTCTCTTTCTCTCCCTCTCCCACTTCATCTCTCTATCTCCCCCTCTCTTTCTATCTCTGTCTCTGTCTCTGTCTCTGTCTCTCTCACTATATCCATATATCTCTCTCCATATCCATCTTTATCTCTTTATCTCATTCTCTCCCTCTCTCTCACTATCTTGTTATACATCTCTTACCCTCTCCCTCTCTATATTTCTATCTTACTCCCTCTATATCTCTCTATTTCTATCTTTATTTCTCTATCCCATCTCTCTATCACTTTTCCTCCCTATATTTATATCTCTCTCACACCATCTCTATCTCTCTCTATCTCTCCTTCTACCTTTATTTCTCTCTCTCCCTCTCTCTTATCTCTTTCAATCTCTTCCTCCCTCTCGCTCGCTTTCCCTCCCTCTATCTCTTTATATCTCTATCCTCCCTCTCTCTTTTTCTTCCCCCTCTCCCTATCTCTATTACTCTCCCTCCCTCTCTCCCTACCCCCTCTTCCTCCCTCCTCCTCTCCATCTCTCCCCCTCTCCCCCTCTCCTGCTCCCTCCCTCTCTTCCTCCCTTCCCCCTCTCTCTCTATATATATCACTATCTCTATGTATCTATCCCTCTCCATCTCTATCTTTCTATCTCACTATGTCTCTCCTCTCTACCTCTTTATGTCTCTCTCCAACTCCTCTACTCTCTCCCTTTCTTTCTTTATCTCTCTATCCTCCCTCTCCCTTTCTCTCCCTCCCTTCATCCTATATATTTTTCTCACCCTCCCCTCTCCCTCTCCTTCTACCTCTTTCTCTCTCTCTCATCAATTATGTATGTTTCTATCCCTTTCACTCTTTATCTCTCTATCTCTCTCACTCTCTCTCTCTTTATCTCTCACTCCCTCTATTTCTCTCTATATCTCCCTCTCTCTATCTTTATCTATCCTCCCTCTCTCTCTTTCTCTCTTTATCTCGCTCTCCCTCTCCTTCTCCCTCTTTTTATCTCTCTCACCATTTATTTATGTTTCTCTTGGGAAATTTTCCTCATATTACTTCAAGGTAACTCCTAATTTTTATTATCTTGGTTATTTTAAGAGCCAAAAGTACATTTGAGATGTTGTTCCTTTTCATGATGATCCTCATGCAAATGTATATTATCTATATCTAAGAGGTGCTTGATACCCAAGCTTCTTCAATTTAAGGCCTACTATATACTTTCCTGTGCCCAAAAGGATCAACCTTAGAGATCATTCTTCACTACTAATGAATTCATGAATACAAGTGTTTAGTTTGATTATAGTGCTACAAGGGATACATGAAAAGAAGAATCTAATGAGGTTGCTAGTGAACCCAATTACAAAAAAAATATTTTCACATGTTGTAATGAGCATAGGGATATTTATAAGCTAGGTGATTTAGATCTAATTAATCAAATATGACAATAGAGGCTAACATGTAAAGGGGGAAAACCATTATTCTCCTCACAAAGGATCAATATGATATAAATATGATAATAATTTGGAATAAAGTGATATAGTAATATAGGAACAAAAAATAATAGTATCAAAGATATTTGGAAAAAATTTCTAAAATATGAGTGCATTTTATAAGGCATAAAACATGCTCGTGTTTTGTGACTTAGAAAACATGCTCATGTTTTATAAGGCACAAAACACAAGCGCATTATGTGATTTTGAATATAATGCAAGTAAGTTATGTAGAAAATTGGCCCTCACCCATAAATGTAATTAGTGCAGGGAAATGTGTAGATATGAACAAGATGCAAATAAATATATAAAAATGTGTATATATAATAATTTAAAGACCAAAAAGAAAATATAACTTCACATAGGATTACACCATTTATCACATATAACTACATTAAAACATTCTTTCAAAACAAGCTCAAAACTAAATGAAAATTGACATTGTAGACACCTAAAAATGACCTAGGCCTGCAAGCTTCATTTTTACCACTTTCGTCCTAGCATAATTAAGTCATTTAATTATGTCCTTGGTCCACATTCGACTATTGATTAAATAATTCATAATTATTTAATTAATTCATGTCATTTGTTCCTCATGATTATTAAATAAATAAATTTTATTTATTAAATACGTCATTAATTGTCTAAGGTCTTCCTTTAATTAAATAAATTTCTTAATTTATTTAATTCCCCTTTGTCATTTATTTCCTCTTGATTAATTAAATAAATTTTTATTTATTTAATTACATCACTAATTAGGTCCTCTTCTTTCTAAAATTAAATAGATTCTAATTTATTTAATTTTTGTCCACCTTCCACTATAATTAAATAATTATTTTAATTATTTAATTATTCATTAGACACTTCTCTCATAAATTAAATAAATTTTATTTATTTAATTTGGTCCACTCTCTTGAATTTTGAATTAAATCATTATTTAATTCAAAATGATTCTTTTTGTCACATTCCTCTATAATTAAATAATATCTTTATTATTTAATTATTCATTGGTCACCTAAATTAAATAGTTTTTATTATTTAATTTCTCCAGCAGCCTTTTTGTCCGTGCCAGTCTTATCTTCCAAATCAATTCTTATCTTTTGACATCTCATTTAATTTCGGCCCTTGATTGAATTATCTTATAATTCAATCTCAACCCTTCATCTTTATCATTGCCCTAATTTTGAACTAACCCTAATTCGTACTACAACAGTCAATCTTGACCATTGATTCTAGGGTATTTGTCATCTTCTCATCCTGGCCACACATTCAAAATTGCAGTTTTTATAAAATGACAATTTTGTTCTTATTCCAGGATGGATCTCTCTCTCTCTCTCTCCATCTATCTCATGCTCATTCTGTCAACTTAGGTTATTATTATAATCATTTGCAGTCATTGTCATTTTAGTTTATTGTGAGGTCCTTGTTTTATACAAATCCTTCAACACTTGCATAGGGCTTTGACATTAGTCTAGGTGCTCATTGGAAATCTGAAGGCCTCATTCGATTTGCTGCAAACTAGAAGGTGTAACAAAGGTGAAGCATGGAAGATGAAGACTTATGGTAACATTGTTCCTTTTGTTTTCATGTTTATTTCCTTTGTACTTTGCTACTTCAATGGATTTTAATGTTATTGTGCTAACCCTTTAACAAATCTGATTTTCCCTTGATTACAGACATAGGTATACATATTTTACCATTACAAAGATATAAAGTGAAAAGTAGTGTCAACCGAAGGGAAGAAAGTGTAGGGGATGCAATTTTCTACTTACAATAAGTTAATCGATCAATTAAGAGTATTGCTACTTACCTTAATAAGATTTCTGGAAAACAATGAGCTATAAGTATGAGGGAATTAAAGTTTCAAGGAAGCTTAATTTGGAAGAAAGCCGTGAGCAAGGGAATCTTATATGTCAAAGTCATCCAAGGGTCAAACTTGGCCCAATCATGCCTTTAGAGGTTTGAATCTTGGTGGATTACATAATCAAGGAACATACCATCATCCTCACCAATTGTGCTCAATGAATTGAACTTTAACTCAAAATGGCTAATGGAATAGGCAAGAGCCAACCAAACTTGAATTTGAATTTTGGAAATTCAAAGATTACATCTATAAATATAGAGATTGATCTTGTACTTGCAAAAATAATCTAAGATGATGGAATGATAAAGTCTAATTACAAAATGAATCTCTGATCATAAGAGGTCTAACAAATGTAATTAGTAAGAGGAAATGTGTAGATATAAACAAAATACAAAAAATAAATATATAAAAATCTCTATATAAGAATATTTAAAAGTTTAAAACCAAACCTAGCTTCACATAAGTTTACACTATTTATCAACATGTAAACATTATTTCCAAACAAACTCAAAACTAGAAGAAAAGTCACTTACATAAAACTTTTCTCCATTATAGAGACATAAAGTGAAAAGTGGTATCAAATGAAGGGCAATAAGTGTAGGGCATGCAATTTTGTGCTTACAAAAAGTTAATCAATTAGGAGTACTCTATTTCAACAAGTTAATGAATCAATTAGGAGTACTGTAACAAGATTTGCTGAAAACAATGAGCTGTAAGTATGGGGGAATTGAAGTGACAAGGAAGCTTAATTTGGAAGGTAGCAGGACGCAATGCTCAATGCATGACGTCTTCCCCAAACACAGAAAATAATGTTTGCAAAAGGACTGCGGCACGTTGGTCTTGAGGCCGGCGCATTGGCCCTTGGCCCCTATTATTCCTTTTCATTCCTCTTCTCCCCGTACATTTTATGCGTTTCCCCGCCTGGTTTAAGGTTGAAATGCGAGCTTCTCACTGATTTCTATGCCACAATCATTGAACTCATGAGGACAGGTTAAGCTCACACAAGATGGCAGAATCTTTCACACACTTGACCTCACTCCAAACAGTACACTACAACCCTCAATCTACAAGTGAATCGATTTCACTTGCAGGCTTGCAGCCCGGGCGGCAGGTCATCTGTGGCGCCATCATGTGACCGGATGACTAGCACTCCATGCGCGTGTAAACCCTCTCACAAGCCCCCCTCTGCCATTCTTTTCTCTTAATCATCCGCCGTCGCCTTCATTCAGAGCAATTATGAATTTTTATTGTGAGAGAAGCACAATCTTCCACTTCATTCCAATATTTACAATGACGACCATTCTATTTTGTCTCTTTTTCACGCTATCATTGCCTACTGGGATTTCTTCCTGTATAAATTCCCGATCGCCCTCTCCCCACTGCATTGCCAAGATCGAAAACTCAGGCGTGGGTGATATATACACAGCCGCCGACCGTGATATATACACCGCTCTGGGATATATACAGTAAAAGACCAACACAGACAATGGCGGAAGTATTAAGTGTGCAGTGCTTTTTGGTGGCTGTTGTTCTGTTGCTGCCCTCGTTAGCTCATGGCTTGAGGCCTGCCTTCATGACAGCAGGTAAAATTCTTCCATGCTCGGTATTTTTTTATATTCTTTGTGTTGAACAGTTTGTGCAGTATTGAATTTTTGTTTGAAGCTTGGGGTCTTTTATTATGGATTATGTACTGTCAAAACTGTTTTATACTAACGTACACGAAGTTTTCATAGTCCATTAGACTGACTAGAGCTTCTGGAAAGAAAAAAATTGTATATATTTTGTTTTATACTTTTGGAGTTCTGTTGTGTTAGAAGTTGGATTTTTTATCACCGACTCTTCAGAGTTGCTCTTATTTCTATTGCGTGCAATGTTCTTTACATTCTTGGAGATCATCATCCAGAAAACTGGAGTTTTACTGTGGATCGTGCAGAATTGGAACTGATAGAGTGTTTTCTAAGGTTAATGTTTGATAATGGATTGTGCAGAGTTTAACTCATATCTAGCATGAAATATGTTTCACGGTGTTGGTGTTTACAATTCTTGAAGTTTTGTTTTGCTAGGAATTTGTACAGTTAAACTGATTTGTACCGTGCTAAGTATTTTACATTGTTGGAGCTTTTTATGCTTGGAGTTTTACCATGGGATTCTGCAGAGCTAATTAATTTGTACCAAGCACCTTATATTTTTAAGGATTATTTTGCTTGAAGTTGGAACTTTACTCCTTTAAATGGACTGTGTAGAGATGCAGCAGAGTATTATGCAAAATGCTAAAGCACAAACATTGGAGCTACTGCATTCAGAGAGGAAGGTATGAATAATTCATTATTTCAATCAGAAATATGATGTTTCCACAGTCCATAGTAGTTTGTTACAACTTTTTTTGATTAAACTGAGTTATATTTTGAAAATCGATGTTTTGAATCAAGCAGCATGATCATTATTTTAATTTTAATCACGGAAAAGGCAAGATTCTTATTTTTGCTACTAGACAAATAATCATAAATGGGTATTGTGATCATTGTAACAGTTGTGATTCGGTGAAATACTCTTGTATGGTGATTGGGATTGGTTTTAATAAACTTCAATGAATGTGATTTAGGATAAGGATTATTGTAGTATTGGTTTTGATAAAATTTAATCAATGGGATCAGGATGACCGTATCAGTGCAAATCTGTGAAGAACTGTGCATTAGAATTGGGGTTAATCTTGATTACTTTTTATAAATTACGTTTATGAGGATTAAGCATCATTGAAAAAAACTGTGTCAAGATCAGGATTAGTCTGGATTTTGTATTGGCAGTCATCAAAGAGTTTGTTTTCAAAAATTGGTGTCAACCAACATAGGCACCGGTTTTGATATATTTTCATGTGCAGCTGTAGGGGAGGACTATGGAACTTTATCAGCAGCACGTTCGTCCAGAAAAGGTGAATGCTCCACCTCTCATGTCAAGGGAGTCTGCAAGGATGGTTCCAACTGGTCCTGATCCCCTGCACCATAATGGGGGCCCTACTAAGCCTCGATTTCCTTAGAAACCCTGTTGTTATGTAACCCACTACAATGTCTGTAATAGCCGATCTGCAAACTTAGACAAAATTATGAACTTCAGAGTAATGTAATGTGTGAGCAGAAATAATGACCGTCTGATACAAGATATTATCGTCTGTCATGGCTTGCCTAAGGTTTTGGGGGATTCAAATCAATTTTAGGGAGCTGAGAGATGAGACTAGTTGTTATTGTGTAAGACGATATTAATATCTAGACTGTATGTCTCTATGTAATGGGCCAAGTGTAATATATAATGTGAATTTGATCCGTAACTGGAAAATAACTGTTGGACATTTTTGGGTGAGAAACGTCCTTGAGTTTTAAATTCCTGCATGATGTGGATTTATTCTCTATGAATATGAATACATGCAGGTAATTGGGCTTTGTGATCTCAAAACTGGCAAGAATTTTGTTTTAGAGGGCTAGAAATGCAAGCAATTTGCAGATTCAGGCACATGCAGGATATGTCATGCGATATGAATGTTGACAGCTAATTATTGGAATGATAGAAAGTAACAAAGCCTAACATTACAAAGGTACAGGACAAATAAACAAATGAAGTACTTGGTGGTAGAAGATTCCTGAAGAGAAAAAGTATTTAGTATTTGACCCTCCACGTCTCTAAGAAAATGGAAATACTTCTTTCCTAAAGAAGCTTTGGATCAACCAGCGTAAATATTATTTAGTTTTACGTACATTTGTACACCAATTCAAAAATTAGTTGTTTTTTTCATAATTTAATGTCAAACTTAATATTTATTATTTTAATAGTAAAAATTACTCTCATGTTTTTTTTAATATTTTGGATCCATTTTAATTAGAATAAATTTTTAGTAATAGCAAGTATATAAATGACATTGTTTAATTGAGAGAGAACACAATCCAAATTTTATTCATGTCTATCTACACTCATTCCAAGAGATTCGTCTTAAATCAAATCTATAGTCAAACATGTGATCTTGATGACTTACACACTTGTAGAAATGATTTCTTCACTTTTGAAATTCACATGAAGCTATTTTTACCTATCACTGTGATTATTGTGTATTAACTCAAGGTGTGAAACTATTTGATTTGATCGTTGATGTTATATTTAAAGAAATAACCCTAGTTCATTTTAGCTATGATGCAATATCCAATCATCTCTTAGTGGCATTCTAAAGTTATCATTATATAAATTATCAAGAGCATACTACTAGAATATATGAATTAAATAAATGTCTAGTGCATTTGGCATGTTTGAGAAAGTTGTTCTCAATCATTTATCTAGTCATTAAATTGGTATTCCTTCATGGTTTGACACAAGAGAGTAATTACATATACCATATGTAAACTAGAAAGTACAATGACTAGTTTTATGTAGGAATAGACTAAAGAAATCAAGGCAAGCTTGAAGTGATATTTCAAGCATTCGTTCAAGCATCATGAATATTTTTTGCACTATTTTTTAATGATCACCTAAGATTTATAACAATTGTTTAGATAAGTATATTTTTTGTTTTATTCAATTTCAAAACCATTCATGTATTTATCATTCTCAATTTCTATCACATCTAGGATATGTTCTAAATATTGATGATGTTTATTTATTTACCCTAGGTACATGTAAAAGGGATTCTATTGTCCTTTTCATTTTGGTAAGCCCGTCCACTTTCACACCCTCTTTGAGTTTCTATCCTTAGGGTTTTAATTGTTAATTTTTCTAGATTTATTTAGATAAAAAAGTGGTTTATATTTCTTTCTGATCTTCAATTGTTGATTTTTTTAATGAAGACGTAATTCGTAGATTTCCTCCATCTTGGTCTTCTCACTTTATTCATATTATGTACAAGTCTAGTGACCCTCTTGACCTTGATAATTATAGGACTAGATCATGATTGGGCATACACTCTCCAAGCTTTATGCCACTATTCTAGTGTTGGTTTATTTATGCGCTATAAGCTCCAACTGATTTCTAGAGACAATATAAGGAATATCCATTTCTTATGCTCAATTGTTCTAGGGGTTGGCCAACGAATAGGAGAAGGATTTCAACAATTTTCTCCTCTGCACTTCAGGCTCTATAGAACCTAAGAGGGTAGTCCTATGCAATATCAATTAGGATTTCATACAATTGATATGACATATTGTTGCAAATAGATATACTCTCTTCTTTATGACCAAGATTTATAGATAAATAATAGAAGGGGATAATTTCTTGGAGTTTTAATGCAATTATGTGTCTAAGAGTATGAAAATAAAATTATACAATAACTATTGCTTGAAGGGAAACTTGGTTTTAATTTTGATGATCATGAAGAACAAAAACTTTTTCTCAGACTGGTGCCTTAGATCTAGGTCATAGAGTTAAGAGAAATGCAATTGAAAACTTACACAAAAATATTCAAATACTCCAAAGCTTAGTGACAATACCTTACACTATCACCCCTTCAGAACTCTACAATCAACTCTACTTATCAATCCTTGTATGCACCTAAAACATTCAACATCTTTCACAAAGAAAATTAATTTACTCCTTGAGTAAAAGCCATGAAAGAAACATTCATTCACAAAAAAGCTATAAATATGAATAGAAAAAGATCCTTGATCAAATTTTATTCATAAATGCTAAAGATATATATATATATATATTTAGGAGATAATTGTTTACAAAATTGTCACTGTATTTAACATTATGAGCTAGAATTTTCATAAAAAATTTACAATTATATTGACATCCTTTACCTGCTATGACCTAGACTGAACATATATAGACTAAAATTACAAAAATGCTTTACTTACAAAATTTTCAAGATCCTTTTCAAAATGGCCATGAATTCCCTTTTATAGAAACAAGGGAGCAAACAATCTTCAGGCCATGGACATATGCCACATTTTTATTTGATAAACATGTCCTTTAAGGATAAGATAAAACAAGTTACAAATGCCCACATGGGGAAAGAAAAATATTCTATTACAAGGCAACACAGTTGCATATGTCGTTGAAGAATATTCTTTCCGGTCCCAAAATGATGGAAGAATAAAGGTAGAAGTACATGCACTATTTTTTCTCTTCCATCACCTTTGACAATTCCAAAAACATCTAAGGCTCAAAAGTTGACTAGGCCATATAGGACAAAATAGGCCTCACCTCTATAAAAAGATTAAAAGAATCATAGGAAACATCTTATTCAACATACTTCTCAACCCATGAGTTGTATTATTCTTTTGAAGGCCAATTGAATTCCAAGAGCTTTTTCACCTTATTATTGTGTGGATTATACCTTGCATTTGTTATGGCTCTTGTTTTCTTAGCAAAATTGTCTAGATTAGCCTCCAACTTAAATAAGCCATCAATTGAGTTGGTGGGAGATAGACTCCTGAAGAAAAAAAGTATTTAGCATTTCACCTTCCATGTCTCTAAGAAAATGGAAATACTTCTTTCCTAAAGAAGCTTTGGATCAACCAGTGCAAATATTATTTAGTTTTACATACATTTGTACACCAATTCAAAAACAAGTTTTCTTTCTAAGTTCTTTCATAATTTAATGTCAAACCTCAAATTAATGTTTTTTTAATATTTTGGATCCATTTTAATTAGAGTAATTTTTTAGTAATAGCAAGTATATAATGACACCGTTAAATTGAGAGTGAGAACACAACCCAAACATTATTCATGTCTATCTACACTCATTCTGAGAAATTCATCTTAAATCAAATCTATAGTCAAGCATGTGATCTTGATGACTTCCACACTTGCAAAAATGATTTCTTTACTTTTGAAATTCACATGAAGCTATATTTTTACCTATCATTGTGATCCTTGTGTGTTAACTCAAAGTGTGAAACTATTTAATTTAATCGTTGATGCTATATTTAAAGAAATAAACCTAGCTCATTTTAGATATGATGCAATATCCTTGATCATCTCTTAGTGGCATTCTAAAGTTATCATTTACCTTATACAAATTATCAAGATCATAGTACTAGAATATATGAATTAAATAAATGTCTAGTGAATTTGGCATGTTTGAGAAAGTTACATTCTCAATAATTTATCTAGTCATTAAATTGGTTATCCTTAATGGTTTGACACAAGGGATTAATTACATATATCAAATGTAAACTAGAAAATACAATGACTAGTTTTATGTAGGAATAGACTGAAGAAATCAAGGCAAGCTTGAAGTGATATTTCAAAAATTAGTAGAGATTAGATTTGAAGGCACAAATCAAATCCATAACTATGGAATCAAATTTGTAGTTGTAATGGTGATATAGAGTGACAAATAGACCATCCTCTAGTTTCAAAGCATTCGTTCAAGCATCATAAATATTTTTTGCACTATTTTTTAATCATTGCCTAAGATTTATAACTGTTTAGATAAGTACATTTTTTGTTTTATTCAATTTCCAAATCATTCATGTATTTATCATTCTCAATTCTTATCACATCTAGGATATGTTCTAAATATTGATGATGTGTATTTATTTACCCTAGGTAAATGTAAAAGGGATTTTATTGTCCTTTTCACTTTAAAAAGGATTTGATTATTTTCCTTTTCATTTTGGTAAGCCCTTCCACTTTCAAACCCTCTTTGAGTTTCTATCCGTAGGGTTTTAATTGTTAATTTTTCTAGATTTATTCAGATCAAAGAGTGATTTATATTTCTATTTGTTCTTCAATTGTTGATTTTTTTAATGAAGACATAATCCATGGATTCCCTCCATCTTGGTCTTCTCACTTGATTCATATTATCTACAAGTCTAGTGACCCACTTGACCCTAATAATTATAGGAATATCATGATTGGGCATGCACTCTCCAAGCTTTATGCCACTATTCTAGATGCCTCCATTTCCTTCTTTGTAGATGAATTTAAGCTTTATGCTCATGGTCAAGCTAGATTTAGACATGATCATCAAATAAATGATCACATTTTTACCTTTGAGTCATTATTGAGGAAGTCCATCATGATGGTGAATTGGTTTATTATTATTTTTTAAGTTTTTGAAAATCCATTTATACTACTAGGTAAGTGCATGGGTCTGTGATGCAATTTTGACTCTTAAAATGCCACTTTTTTTTTTCCTGAAATTAGCAAAATCTATTTTGCATGAGAAAATGAAGATAGTTACGCTCAAAATTTCAAGTGTAGAAAGAACAAGAGTTGAAGTGCTCCGAGTCTAGTTTCTAAGCTACTAATTCTTTTTGAAATTAATGAAGATTAAGGGTCTCAAAAAGGGGGGCCCAAAACATGTCCTGTTTTTATAAAAAAAAATAGCATAGTGTCTAAGGGCCCCCCTTTTTGATTAATTTTTTTTAGAATTTGAAAAATCTGAACAATGAGAAATTAGGTAACACCATCTAGTTTATCCTCATTCTTTCGGATAATTTTTTTAATGAATATATAATATTTTATGAATTTTCAAAGTGGACACATCCTGAAAAGCTGAAATTTGAGCGTGCTCCCCCCTATTGTTTTTGAAAACTAATAGAAAATTGATTTTTTTTCATCATGTGTATAATGGAGTCTAGTTTTAAAAATGTGATTTGTTTCACGGTTTGATGAACGAGTAAAAATCTATCTTGAAACTAGCACATGTTGGTTTTTGACAAAAAACAGAGGCATTTACAATAGAAGTTATGGATCAAAACCTTAACTGAATCAAAATGAAAAAATAATTATATATTTAGATAGATAAGAGAGAGGTTAACGCCATCACAATTTTTTTTATAAACTTGCATTGAAAGACGTGTAAATGTGACGGTGAGCACAAACAAAAATATGAGGAGATTTGGAAAATCCTATCTATTCACTCATCCAAAGTAGGTCATTTGGTGAGCGCCAAATTTGGTGCTCGCCAAATGGCACATCACATTTAGTGAGCACCAAATTTGGCATGCACCAAAAGTGATGTGTCATTTGGCTCTCGCCAAATGACCTACTTCAAGAACAAAATTTAACTTTCCCCTCTCTTTCCTCAATCACTTTGATAATGTAGAGAGTGCATGGTTTATGATCATAGATGGATAGTTGAGGTTTTAACTTTCATACACTTTCTGACTCCTTACCCTAACTAGATAACTCTCTATCCCTTTGAAGTCTCTCTCTCTCAGGACTCACTCCCTCCCACACTACCTAGACTACTCTCTCTCACTCCAATCCCCTCTCTCACACTCCCTCTCTCTCAGGTCTCATTGCCTCCCACCCTACCTAGATAAATCTATCTCACTCCAACCCCCTTTCTCATACTCCCTCTCTCTCTCCCCCTCTGGTCTTTTTGTCTCTCTCACTCCATCTCCCTCTCTTAGGTCGTTATCTTTC
>VDFB02345791.1:250732-261876 GCA_007258455.2 Sequoia sempervirens | reverse complement strand
GGTTAAGGTATAGGGTTGAGGGATTAGGGTAGAAAGTTTAGTTGGGTTTAAGGGTTTAAGGGTTGAAGGTATAGGGTTGAGGGATTAGGGTTGAGGGGTAGGGGTATTGGGTTAAGAATTGTTAGAGGGTAGAGGGTTTAAGGGTTTGGTTTGAGTATGAGGATCATCATGGAAAACTGAGCCTTAAGTGGCTAAAATTCAAAAGGTCAGAGTTAGGCAACTTGATGTAAAAGAATTTGAATAAGTTATCTATATTATTCCAAAAATATGTAAGGAAATTAGAATTTGTATGGAAATTGAATATAGTTTCTAAAATACTAAGGTTTATTAAAAAAAAATCTATTTGGTGAAATTTGAAATTTTAATGCAGTAGTACTTAAATTTCAGGGAAAAAATAAGTAGGTGTCTGTCTAACCACCTTAACCATAATAAAATGATAATATTTTTAGATATGGGTAGAGGGACTCATGTCTAGATGTGATGCATATCTTTTGTAATTTTTTTTTCCAAGTAAATAATTAATTATAAATTTTTTTATTACAACTTTTAAAATATAAAACTTGTATGTCGACCACCTTAACTTGGTCAAAACTTCATGAAATTCATTTTTTTTTAGAATTTTTATAATTATGCAAAGCATAGAATGTGACACATGTTTCAGCAGATTCAAAATGTGATACCGTTTAAGCTATAGATGTTTTTCAATCAATATCGGAAATCAAAACTTTAGTCATAATTCAAATAGAAAATGAATAATAATAATTTATTAAATTCAAGTAAAGAATGATTTATATTGGTGGAAATATGAGAATCTCCTTTAAAAAACCCTTTTCATTTCATCAATTTTGGGTAAAAAAAAAGTCATTAGCCAAATACCCATCATATTGCCACTTTTTGGCCCATCATGATCCTACACATACCCTTTTAAGGGTTGAGGGTTGAGGGTTTAGGTCTCCCATCCCTCTATATCCCACTCCCTCTCTCTCCCACTCCCTCTCTTAGGCCTTTCCCCCCACCCTAACTGAATAACTCTCTCTCACTCTCAAGTATCTCTCTCTTAGGTCTCACTCCCTCCCACACGACCTAGACTAATATGTCTCACTCCAATCCCCTCTCTCACACTCCCTCTTTGTCATGTCTCATGTACCTCCCACCCTACCTAGACAAATCTATTTCACTCCAACCCCCTCTCCCACACTCCCTCTCTCTCTCTCCCCCTTTGGTATTTTTGTATCTCTCAGGTCTCATCCCTCCCAACCCCTCTCCCGTTGTCAGGTCTTTCCCCCCACCCTAACTGGATAACTCTCTATCCCTCTCAAGTCTCTCTCTCTCTCTCTCTCTCTCAGGTCTCAATCTCAACCATGCTACTTAGACTAATATTTCTCACTCCTATCCCCCCTCTCTCTCTCTCAAGTCTCACTCCCTTCCTCTCTATATCTAGAAAACATTTCAAAGCAACACATTTGGAACTCGCCAAATTTGGCGAGTGCCAAATGTGTTTTTACCTTGAAACAGTAAAATAGGGCTTGACCCCATGATTTAGGCCCACATGCTTATGCATTTTTCTAGTTCAGTGCTTTATCCGACTCAAAAACACCTTTTTTATGCAGTTGACTCCCTGTTGTACCAATCTATGTTTGATCCATCACCTTTTTACCACCAATTTGCATGCTAGACAACATAGAATAAGAAAATTTGAATTTCCTACATCATTTTACATTATCTTAGGTAATATATTCATTTTGGTAATATTGAAATATTTTTATTTAGTATATTTGTTTGTTTTAAACAATATAAACCAAATTCCTTTCATGATTTTATTAATGATAACAATTGGACATAGAATTCAACATTAAATTAGATGGGAGTTGCATACAAAAGTTTAATTTTTATGAGTTTGAAGACAAAAAATGAAAAACATGACATAATTTAGATGAATTCATGTTTAAACTTATATAAACGATGACAACTTAACACAAATTTTCTTATGAAGTCTATTTGCATTGCTTATAGTAGTCCATTTCCAGCATGACTAGTGGAATTCACTCTATTTCATTTCAGGTAGATGTTTATATTGAGTTTTTTTGTTTTGTTTTGACAATTTATAGACCATTCATTTGATTATTTTATTAATCTTCATTGTTACACATAGAATTCAACATTTAATTAGATGGATCGTATATGTAAAAGTTTAATTTTTAGGAGTTTGAAGATATAAAATGAAAAACATGACATAATAGATTCAAATTCATTATTAGTGATGGTTGTGGGAAAACTTTTATTTTCAACTAATTTGGAAAACCCCAGAGCTTCAATGTTAATGCAAGTTTCCATTAATTTTTTTGTGCCATAAAAAATTCACCTTCATTATGTGCTTAGATAAATTCAAGTGACTTGTCATAGTTGTTAATGTAAGTTTCCATTCATTCATACCACTTACCTTTCTAACAAATAAAAAAGGGAAAATTTTGTGCAATTGAAAATGTTTTTTGTCTTTCTAAGTTACCTCATTGCCAAAGAAATAGTGAATAATTCCAAGATATGGCATCACAAACACTTCTTTGAATTCATGTTCTTCATGGCTTGGTTGTGTTTGTCATCATTCTCTATGATAAATCAAGGAGCTTTTAAAGACAATCACAATGTAGTTTTGACAACAATAAGCACACGATTCTCTAGTTTCCAAAGGTGACAACAACTTATACCCTGGGTTTGACACTTCTTTGCTCCTAAGCACTTTTCCACACTCCAAATACTCCCCTCAAACCCTTCTTAACATTGATCAATGCTTACATGAAGAAATTTTGTACAAATCCCTCAAAGCACTAGGTTTTACACAATATAGTTGTAAAAATAAACATACTCTCCTCAATAACTCATGAAAAATGATGATTTATCAGCCCTCCTTTTGTTAGTACATGCATATAGGCTTACAGAAAATTAGTACCAAGTTTCATATATTTTTACCAGACGCATCAAAAGTTATGGGTTTTTTGAAGCTCGCTATAAAACCTAGGTTGGGGACATTAATGTTTGATAAGATATGAAATGTTTGATAAGTTACATTAGTTATGCAATGTAAAGTAATGCTTTGAGTTTTAAAGATATGCAATGCAATGTAATCAACGATATGACTATGTTTCATAAAATGCTTGGTGTGTTTCATAAAATGCAATGTAATCAGTGGTATGGATATGTTCGAAAAAATGCATTACTTAATTTTCTTGCGATATGGAGGTAGACATGTAAGAAAAATGTTGTAGCATAGACATGTTTGATAAGATGCTTTGGTAGACATGTTCAGAAAATATGGTAACATAGAATAAGGTAGTGAGTTGTATGAAAGAATGCCTCCAAGAAATGTGGTCTCATGCTGATGTCCATCACCATGAGACCAAATTTCTTGGAGGAATTTTTCCAAATAGGTCACCGCCTTCTTTCATAAAATTATAATTATAATTAATTATGGGTGATCCCACAATATTGGTTTACAATTTTTGGCCAAACTGGACACTAAAATAATTTTTTCCAACTAAATCTTCACTTTCAGGCATCTATAGCGGCTAAATCATGAGGAATTTGAAGATAATGCAAACTAGTGATTTGTGACATTTTGTCTATAGATTCTAAATATATTTTTTTTCAAAATTTTTGGAATCATATTTCACTTCTTTTTCCATCTCCTTCAAAAAAAAAAATTCTATGAAAGATAAAATTCTAATTCTTTTGAATTTAGATTTGTAACTCTGATATCTAGTGCTTCCAATTGGTTAGACAGTGTTTTATTGAATATTTTTTCCTTAATCAAGTTTTGAAGTTTCCAAACCAATTACAATCTCGTATACAGGCGACCACATAACATGTAACTTTTTTTGTATTTATCAAATTCTTTTTTTTTTGTTGGATCAAGGACTTCAATATCCGTGCACTCATATTTTTCTTGTATTTTTGATAATCTTCTATTTTCACATGTGTAGAACATAGAGCTTCATTTTCGATGAAAAACCTATGTTTAATAAAACTAAAAAAACAAATACATAATAAACCAAAACATATTAAAATTATATCATTGGATAGCTCATTCTGAAGACTACTTGATTCCATATTTGGTTTCTAAAGATTCCCCCATTTTCATCCTCAACCGGAGCTTTGAATGGAAAAATTATGATGTTTTTATGTGCTAGAGAGTGGGAAGGTGGGAAAAGGGGGGTTCACTCGAACCAGGGTTCATTCGAACCCCCTTTCAAAAAGGGTTTCCTTTGGTTTTTTTGGTGGGAATGGTGGGAAGTTCATTGAATGAGTTCGCTCGAACCCTGGTTCATTCAAACCCTCTTTTGGTTTGTTCAAACCCCAAAAATGATTTTTTTTTGGCATGGGGTCATTTTTTTCAACTTTTCCTTCCTCACTCCAATTGTAAACCACTTTTGTGGGTTTTTTGGTATACATGTATGAAAAATGCTAAGGTAGACATGTATGAAAAATGTTGTAGCATAGACATGTTTGATTAGATGCTTTGGTAGACATGTACGGAAAATGTGGTAGCATAGAATAAGGTAGTGAGCTATTTGAAAGAATGCCTCAAAGAAATTCGGTCTCATGTTGATGTCCATCACCATGAGACCACATTTATTGGAGGAATTTTTCCAAACAACTCACCGCCTTCTTTCATAAAATTCTTTGGTAGACATGTATGAAAAAGGCTAAAGTAGACATGTATGAAAAATGTTGTAGCATAGACATGTTTGATAAGATGCTTTAGTAGACATGTATGGAAAATGTGGTTGCATAGAAAAAGGTAGTGAGATATTTGAAATAATGCCTCAAAGAAATGTGGTCTCGCATGTTGATGTCCATCACCTTGAGACCACATTTATTGGAGGAATATTTCCAAACAACTCACTGCCTTCTTTCATAAAATGCTTTGGTGTGTTTCATAAAATGCAATGTAATCAATGATATCAATATGTTTCATAGAACACATTACTTAATTTTGTTATATGTATGTTTGTGAACATGTAGCATTCAACGTCATGTCGAGGAAACAAAAAAATACTCTAACATCAGAAGAATGTAAAGTTAAAAATGAAAGGAGAAGAGAATAAAAAAGGCAAGCTTGTGAAGAAAAGGAATTGCAGCCCATAGAATAAGAAATTCATGTGCAATCTAAGAGAGATGTCCAATTGGCAGCACAAAGGGCACAAATGAACAAAATTCATGGAAGGACACAAATGGATCTCAAAGTTGGGGGAAAATCATCAACCATAGGTGAATTTAAATGCACATCATCTACAATATATCATGCTCAAAGTACAACAATAATCACATCTCCAGTTGAAGAAACACCATCAACAACATGTGGTTTTTCAAGTACATTAGAAAACAAATCTCTAGTTGAAGACACACCATCAACAACATTGGGTTTTGAAAGTACATCAAAAAACACATCTCTACTTGAAGGTCAACCTCAAGGTATGTCATCAATTTCACACCCGATTGAAGCTACACAATCTAACCCCGATGTTGTTGACATTCCTAACATTGAACTTTATATTTGAGAACTCCTAGAGTTTTGCATAAAAAACCTAGATATTTGATTGATATTGATTCCAATGTTTTGAAATGGATTCCTAATAAGATTCCAAAGCGTACATGTCAAAGATATTCACAAAGGATATGGAGTTTATTTTTTGAGAAGCTAAGTGAGGGTGGAAGATGTCAGCTATTTTTTGAAATGATAAGGAATATGAGAGCATGGGTTCTACCTCACGCATGGAGGATAGTTGTGCCACACAATGTGTGATGAAAAAAACACTATTAAGTAGTCAAAAAAGGAACAAGGCGAACCTTACAAAGACAAGTAAGTCTTTGAAAATAAGTATATCATCTCTAATGAGAGCCAAAGGAAGCCGTGGAAGAGTGGAGGATCCATATATTAGTGAGTTATGGGCATTCTTGGGTAGAGTACCACATAAAGATAAAGAAATTGCTCAAGCCTTGAGATCTATAATACAAGATTTTTGGAAGGATAACACAAGGACCTCTCCCAATCAAATCGATGTTGTAAGAAGGAGAATTGGTAGTCAAATCCGTGAGCCACATCCAAAGCATTATTTAGATACCACTCAAACCCAATTTTTTGCTGATTTTGTACGGAGGTTTCCTCAAATTAAAATATGTCAAAGGTATTTTGAAATGCTAAAGCCTTTTTATGTCAAAATAAATCACACACACACTACTTGTTGTTGTAGAGTACATATTGAGTTTTCTAACCATTATGATGTTTATCGATGTATATGTGTAGATATGCATACTAACAATGTTTTGTAGGAATGTAGTTACATAAGGCCTTCACCTAAATCCTCAAGGAATTATTATCTTCCATTTTATGTGAGGGAGTGGATGGTAATTTTTTTTACAAGAAGTCATGTTTGGATGGCACATGTGATCATTGTGGTGGCATGCAACATTTTCCAATTTTCCAACACATGGCTAGTACACACACAATTGGAAATGGAATTGTGGAATTTGGAAAATACAAGATAGTGGCCTACAGCCTAAAAGATGGGAAAGAAGCAAAAAGTGTGAATTGGTCAGTGATAAGATTCCAGTGTATCAGTTTATGGGAACTTTCCATGACTAGGTGGTCTATGAGTATGCAAGGCATACACATAGAGCTCGATGGTTGGAATCATAGTTCAAGTTATGCAAGGACACGTTTCCACTTCATAGCATCATTTTAGTTGTCGACTTCACGAAGAACTACACACTACAACCACAAAACGAGGTGCAATCACAATAGTAAAACTCCACGCAAATTGCTATATTTGTGCATATAGCATTCATTCATGCAAATGATAGTATAGAGGAAAACACGAAAGTATTGAGGGAGTATCACTTTTACATCAATGATGATCACACATATTGTACAGAGTTTGTGCAAGGATGCTTTCATATGTTCTATGCTGATCTGGATAGTAGGGGCATATCATTCAGTTAGTATATCATATGGTCAGATAATTGTACATTGCAATTCAAGAACTCTAGAATGTTTACTAGTTGAGCAAGATTTATAGGATTAGTGGTGTTCACCATATGTGGAACTTCTCAGATGTCAGGAATGGAAAGGGAGAGCATGATGGAGTAGGTGCATGTATCAAAATAGCCTTAGCATGAGAAGAGTTTAAGTACAAAGATAGTGTAAATTTGACAGATGCAAGATCAATTGTCGAGTGGTGCAATCATGCAATGGGTCCAGGTAGTGAAGGTAATCCTTTAGTTCGTAGATTTTTTCATTTAGTAGATGATACTAACATTGCAAAATATGAGGATTGTTGTATACTTACAAGATTGAGAGAACTAAACTCTTTTAGAAGCTCCAATGTAGGTACATGGACTATCCATACATGAAAGATGGCATGCTTTTGTTCTGCATGTACACTTCAAGCATGGAATGATTGCGACTCAAAAAAGTGGGTTGACGAATGGTCTATAAGAATTCTAACCCCACTTGACACTTATCATCTCCTGACGGGTCTACAAATCACAAAGATGCAATTATCCATTGAATTTGATCATGTATCAGACCTACGAACCAGGTAATATATCTTACTTTGTTGTTTTATTTTGATGTTCATTAAATACATCTAACAAGATGAACATATCAATGCAAGGTATGCTTACGCGGTGATTGCAGATGAAGATAATGAAGAGGGTATAGATTATTACCTGTGTCATTGTATCGAGGCCAAACAAAAATTGGAGGCCTCAGTTACAAATGGAGAAAACATAGAATATCCTACAAGTTCAGTGGTTGTTACTAGAACACAGATTAGAAGGTACCCAATTAAGAATGCTACAGTTTGGTTGTTTGAGGAATTTGACATGCATCAGAAGATTCTTCACTACTCGAACCTTGTCGTCGCAACCAACATTCTTTTGATCAAATATAAGGGCATACCTACAAACAAGAACTTGTGTAAAGTGCGTGAGTCTGACCACGAGTCAATAATTGACACAATAAAGATTAGAGAAAACTCATATGGTTCACTGGATTGATTTGTAAGTATGCTATTGAATCTGTAAAGTCATGTTATTGATCACTGCTTTCTTTCAAGCATTTAAGTTTGATTGTAGAAGGGTTTGAAAAATTACATTATTGTTAATTTGCAAAATGACATTATATGCTGCTCTCTATTGACTACCTTTAATTTGGTATTCTCTATTGGTGTTTGATGTCATATGCATTTAGGACTATCATTGATGCATTTGTGACTTTCGTTTAACCCACTTATTAATTATATGTTTGCTTTAGTGAAGAGATATGCAAGACTAGTGAAGGAGAAAAAAGGGAAAGGCTTCATTAAAGATTATCAACTTAAGAAAAGAACATCGATTGCTGGTGCAAGTGTTCAGTGTTATGAGAAACATCGGTTGCTGGTGCATTTTCTAGTTTTCAATATTCTCTTTATTTTCCATTTTGTAGATTTGTTGGATTCTTATATGCTACATGTTTTATGTTAATTATGTTTATATATATTTGGAATTTATATGTAGGATCATCGAGAGATGAGAAAGTAGCGAAAGATGGGGCACATCACCATTGTAGGACCTTCAATCGATCTACTTATAGCATGCATGAAGGTGATAATAGATCATCTGGTTAGAAGGTGTATGTTTGACATTATTCAGTTATTGGTCTTTTAATGATTTTTATGTGACTTCATGTCTGAAATTGTTAGGCTTTTGCAGGTTTTTTATGGACCAAATTCCAATGAGAGTACACAACCACTAAGAGGCTACTACCCATGTTTTTCAAAGGGAGTAGGGGATGTACATGTTTTGAAGCATTTTGGAATGCAAATAATTGGGCCACTTGAGGTGGATTGGAGAAAACAAAGTGGGCAACAACTCCTTTTGTTTCTTCTTGTACATTATATTTCATGATCTAGGTTGCAAATGGGAGGATTATTTCCCTACATGTATTGCTACAAGTATTGAGAAATGGGAGGATTTTCAAGATGTTCTTCCATCACTATTGTAATATTTGTTATTGACTTAGTGTATTTTTTGAAATACAAAATTTATGAGAAATTAATACACACAAATGTGTATATTCCTTAATATATGTCTCAATTAAATGTGTATATTACATTTAAAGTTAGTTTTAATGGTTTATGGTTTAAATTTTAAGTTGTATTGAAGGAAATGTGGATTTATGACAAAATCTAAAACAATGCCTTCTATTGTACAAAAGGCATATTTTCTTGCTCTTCTATAAACCCTAGAACTCCTTCCATCATCATTATTTGACATTAAAACTTGATCAACCCTTCCTCATTTAGTATGCTTCAACTTGAGGCTAGATTTTGCTTAGAAGGCTGTGAAATCACCTTTCCAATTAATATGTCCCCACTATATATAAGTCTAAACCAATAAAAGGGAATCCATCATTGTCAAGCTTATCTACTCTCAAGTTTCCTATGTTTGGATTTCCAAAATGTACTCTAATCTTGGATGATTTTTAGAGTCACTATCATCATGATCTGTCTCTTTACATATAATCTCAGTCACCCTTCAAGGGCTTCATTGAAAAGCAATGCACAAGACATCTTAGTACACCTTGTCACCATTGACAACCTAGCCTAGTGGGCATCCAAGGAAGGAAAAACACACCAACAAGGGTAGAACAACATGATTAGTGGGGGAAGAAATGTTTCAATACCCTCCAACACCTTTGAAAACTCCCAAACATTCTTCAACCAACCAATCTCTCCAAACAGTCACTTGGAATTTGGTGCTCTTGTCAACTTTAGCAGCATAGTCACATGGCCAATAGCACAAACAAATGATGGAACAACATGAGCACCTTGGGTTGTCTTAGGTTATTAAAAATATATTGCAATGATTCTCAACCCTTTTTGGACTCATACATTCATGATACAACGTTCCAAGGCACAAATCAACATTATGGTTTATTGACACAATGCATAAATGATGCACTATTACTCAACTAACATAAGAACAATTGATTCAATGGAACCTTTGGTCTACATAGGCTCCAAATAACATGGAATAATGCTCTATACCCATACAACATTAAACAATGCATGGATTTATAAAACCCTAGGTTGGAGGGGTGTGTGATGACTATTTCACCATGGAAAGATGACCAATTAATGTAACTATATCAATGGGCTACTCCCTAAACTCAAAAATAAAAGATGAAAATTAATCCCTTTGCACTTGTGTGCGTGAATATCATGAAAATAAGCTCCATGAAATAATTAAAATGCCTTTTCAATGCTTTTGTCATAAAATAAAAGACCTTTTCACTTAAATACTTTATGGTTGTTCTTTGAGTATTGCCTTTTCCTCTATGTATAATTTGATGATCCTTTACATACTTTATGGTGGTTGTTAAATGTGTTTGTTAAAGTGAAGTTGAAACAACAAGCTTAAGTGATGGAAAAGTTGTAGTCATTAAAAGTGTGTGTTTTTGCAATTAGAGTAAAAAGGTCAATGAAAAGGACTTCCAAGTGAATGTTTCCAAGACACTTCATTTGAAGCAAGGAGATTTCCAAAATTTCCAAGGATTTACATGTGTGGTAATAAATAGTATTTTAGTAACTTTTAGGTTATTTAGGCGAGACACTCATTTTCGCTCTGAGCTACCTGCAACCGACTGAATCCCATAAGAGTCCAAAGTGAAAAATGGTTGCAATATTTGACAGGTTGTTACTTGGATACCATGATGCTTATAAATTCTTGTCTAAGCATATTGGATTATGTTGGGACCCTCTACAATAACCTCTCTCAGTTTTTGCTATCTCAGAGGCGTTTTCCCATGGTGATGAATTTTCACTTGGGAAAAAAGTTGTCAAATGCAAGCAGTGCAAAGTGGTGCAACTTTCATTCTCCAACTCCGTGACCAAAAAAACTATTCGAATGCATCCGAATGGGTACATTTATGTTAGGCATGGTCCTCTTTCCCACCCAAACACACCGAATCGCTCTAAGCTACGTGGAATCAACAAAATCTCTTAAGAGTCCAAAGTGCAAAATGGATGCAATCTTCGACAGAATTTTAGTCAGACACCATGATGATTAGAAAATTATCGTCTAAGCCTATGGGATCACGTTGAGCC
>VDFB02345791.1:167869-250632 GCA_007258455.2 Sequoia sempervirens | reverse complement strand
TCAGCACATACCCTACACATACCCATCATATCGCCACTTTTTGGCCCATCATGATCCTACACATACCCTTTTAAGGGTTGAGGGTTGAGGGTTTAGGTCTCCCATCCCTCTATATCCCACTCCCTCTCTCTCCCACTCCCTCTCTTAGGCCTTTCCCCCCATCCTAACTGAATAAATCTCTCTCCCTCTCAAGTATCTCTCTCTCTCTCTCTCTCTCTCAGGTCTCACTCCCTCCCACACTACCTAGACTAATATTTCTCACTCCAATCCCCTCTCTCACACTCCCTCTCTATTAGGTCTCATGTACCTCCCACCCTACCTACACAAATCTATTTCACTCCAACCCCCTCTCCCACACTCCCTCTCTCTCTCCCCCTTTTGTCTTTTTGTATCTCTCAGGTCTCATCCCTCCCAACCCCTCTCCCATTGTCAGTTATTTCCCCCCACCCTAACTGGATAATTCTCTATCCCTCTCAAGTCTCCCTCTCTCTCTCTCAGGTCTCAATATCTACCATGCTACCTAGACTAATATTTCTCACTCCTATCCCCCCCCTCTCTCTCAAGTCTCACTCCCTTCCTCTCTATATCTAGAAAACATTTCAAAGCAACACATTTGGAACTCGCCAAATTTGGCGAGTGCCAAATGTGTTTTTACCTTGAAACAATAAAATAGGGGTTGACCTCGTGATTCAGACCCACATGCTTCTGCATTTTTCTAGTTCAACGCTTTATCCGACTCAAAAACACCTTTTTTATGCAGTTGACTCCCTGTTGTACTAATCTATGTTTGATCCATCACCTTTTTACCACCAATTTGCATGCTAGACAATGTAGAATAAGAAAAGTTTATACATCATTTTACATTATCTGAGGTAATATATTCATTTTGGTAATATTGAAATATTTTTATTTAGTATATTTGTTTGTTTTTAACAATATAAACCAAATTCCTTTCATGATTTTATTAATGATAACAATTGGACATAGAATTCACCATTAAATTAGATGGGAGTTGCATAAAAAAGTTGAATTTTTATGAGTTTGAAGAAAAATATTGAAAAACATGACATAATTTAGATGAATTAATGTTTAAACTTATATAAACGACGTCAACTTAACACAAATTTTCTTATGAAGTCTATTTGCATTGCTTATAGTAGTCCATTTCTAGCATGACTAGTGGAATTCACTCTATTTCATTGCAGGTAGATGTTTATATTGAGTTTTTTTGTTTTGTTTTTACAATTTATAGACCATTCATTTGATGATTTTATTAATCTTCATTGTTACACATAGAATTCAACATTTAATTAGATGGATCCCGCATGTAAAAGTTTAATTTTTAGGAGTTTGAAGATAAAAAATGGAAAACATGACATAATAGATTCAAATTCATTATTAGTGATGGTTGTGGGAAAACTTTTATTTTCAACTAATTTGGAAAACCCCAGAGCTTCAATGTTAATGCAAGTTTCCATTAATTTTTTTGTGCCATGAAAAAATCACCTTCATTATGTGCTTAGATAAATTCAAGTGACTTGACATAGTTGTTAATGTAAGTTTCCATTCATTCATACCACTTACCTTTCTAACAAATAAAAAAGGGAAAATTTTCTGCAATTGAAAATGATTTTTGTCTTTCTAAGTTACCTCATTTCCAAATAAATAGTGAATAATTCCAAGATATGGAATCACAAACACTTCTTTGAATTCATGTTCTTCATGGCTTGGTTGTGTTTTTCATCATTCTCTATGATAAATCAAGGAGATTTTAAAGACAATCACAATGTAGTTTTGACAACAATAAGCACACAATTCTCTAGTTTCCAAAGGTGACATCAACTTATACCCTGGGTTTGACACTTCTTTGCTCCTAAGCACTTATTCGCACTCCAAATACTCCCCTCAAACCCTTCTTAACATTGATCAACACTTACATGAAGCAATTTTGTACAAATCCCTCAAAGTACTAGGTTTTACAAAGTATAGTTGTAAAAAGAAACATACTCTCTTCAATAACTCATGAAAAATGATGATTTAGCAGCCCTCCTTTTGTCAGCTCATGCATATAGGCCTACAAAAAATTAGTACCAAGTTTCATATATTTTCACTAGACACATCAAAAGTTATGGGTTTTTTGAAGCTCACTATAAAACGTAGGTTGGGGACATTAATGTTTGATAAGATATGCAATGTAAAGTAATGCTTTGAGTTTTAAAGATATGCAATGCAATGTAATCAACGATATGACTATGTTTCATAAAATGCTTGGTGTGTTTCATAAAATGCAATGTAATAAGTGATATGGATATGTTCGAAAAAATGCATTACTTACTTTTCTTGCGGTATGGAGGTAGACATGTAAGAAAAATTTTGTAGTATAGACATGTTTGATAAGATGCTTTGGTAGACATGTTCGGAAAATATGGTAGCATAGAATAAGGTAGTGAGCTATTTGAAAGAATGCCTCCAAGAAATGTGGTCTCATTGTAATGTCCATCACCATGAGACCACATTTCTTGGAGGAATTTTTCCAAATAGCTCACCGCCTTCTTTCATAAAATCATAATTATAATTAATTATGGGTCATCCCACAATACTGGTTTACAATTTTTGGCCAAACTGGACATTGAAATAATTTTTTCTAACTAAATCTTCACTTTTAGGCACCTATAGCGGCTAAACCGTGAGGAATTTGAAGATGATGCAAACTAGTGATTTGTGACATTTTGTCTATAGATTCTAAATATTTTTTTTTTCAAAATTTTTGGAATCATATTTCACTTATTTTTCCATCTCCTTCAAAAACTAGTTTTTTTCAGTAAACAACATTTTTAAGGAGTGACGCTCACCGTATAGCACATAACATTTTTTCCATGAAGGATAAAATTCTAATTCTTTCGAATTTAGATTTGTAACTTCGATATCTAGTGCTTCTAATTGGTTAGATAGTGTTTTATTGAATATTTTTTCCTTAATCAAGTTTTGAAGTCAAACCAATTAAAATTTAGACATAGGAGGACGACATAACACGTAACTGTTTTTGTATTTATTGAAATTCAATTTTTTTTTGTTGGATCAAGGACTTCAATATCTGGTGCACTCATATTTTTCAATTTTTTTGTTGATAATCTTCTATTTTTCCACATGTGTAGAACAAAGAGCTTGATTTTCAGTGAAAAACTTATGTTTATTAAAACTAAAAAAAAAAACATAATAAAACCAAAACATATTAAAATTATATTTGTTGGATAACTCATTCCGAGGAGTACCATCATCCAGTTGGGTTTGTGAAGTCTCCTCCATTTTCATCCTCAACCCGAGCTTTGAATGGAAAAATTATGATGTTTTTATGTGCTAGAGAGTGGGAAGGTGGGAAAAGGGGGGTTCACTCGAACCAGGGTTCATTCGAACCCCCTTTCAAAAAGGGTTTCCTTTGGTTTTTTTGGTGGGAATGGTGGGAAGTTCATTGAATGAGTTCGCTCAAACCCTGGTTCATTCAAACCCTCTTTTGGTTTGTTCAAACCCCAAAAATGATTTTTTTTTGGCATGGGGTCATTTTTTTCAACTTTTCCTTCCTCACTCCAATTGTAAACCACTTTTGTGGGTTTTTTGGTATACATGTATGAAAAATGCTAAGGTAGACATATATGAAAAATGTTGTAGCATAGACATGTTTGATTAGATGCTTTGGTAGAAATGTACGGAAAATGTGGTAGCATAGAATAAGGTAGTGAGCTATTTGAAAGAATGCCTCAAAGAAATTCGGTCTCATGTTGATGTCCATCACCATGAGACCACATTTATTGGAGGAATTTTTCCAAACAACTCACCGCCTTCTTTCATAAAATTCTTTGGTAGACATGTATGAAAAAGGCTAAAGTAGACATGTATGAAAAATGTTGTAGCATAGACATGTTTGATAAGATGCTTTAGTAGACATGTATGGAAAATGTGGTTGCATAGAAAAAGGTAGTGAGATATTTGAAATAATGCCTCAAAGAAATGTGGTCTCGCATGTTGATGTCCATCACCTTGAGACCACATTTATTGGAGGAATATTTCCAAACAACTCACTGCCTTCTTTCATAAAATGCAATGTAATCAATGATATCAATATGTTTCATAGAACACATTACTTAATTTTGTTATATGTATGTTTGTGAACATGTAGCATTCAACGTCATGTCGAGGAAACAAAAAAATACTCTAACATCAGAAGAATGTAAAGTTAAAAATGAAAGGAGAAGAGAATAAAAAAGGCAAGCTTGTGAAGAAAAGGAATTGCAGCCCATAGAATAAGAAATTCATGTGCAATCTAAGAGAGATGTCCAATTGGCAGCACAAAGGGCACAAATGAACAAAATTCATGGAAGGACACAAATGGATCTCAAAGTTGGGGGAAAATCATCAACCATAGGTGAATTTAAATGCACATCATCTACAATATATCATGCTCAAAGTACAACAATAATCACATCTCCAGTTGAAGAAACACCATCAACAACATGTGGTTTTTCAAGTACATTAGAAAACAAATCTCTAGTTGAAGACACACCATCAACAACATTGGGTTTTGAAAGTACATCAAAAAACACATCTCTACTTGAAGGTCAACCTCAAGGTATGTCATCAATTTCACACCCGATTGAAGGTACACAATCTAACCCCGATGTTGTTGACATTCCTAACATTGAACTTTATATTTGAGAACTCCTCCTAGAGTTTTGCATAAAAAACCTAGATATTTGATTGATATTGATTCCAAAGTTTTGAAATGGATTCCTAATAAGATTCCAAAGCGTACATGTCAAAGATATTCACAAAGGATATGGAGTTTATTTTTTGAGAAGC
This sequence comes from Sequoia sempervirens, assembly GCA_007258455.2. Classification (NCBI taxonomy): domain Eukaryota; kingdom Viridiplantae; phylum Streptophyta; class Pinopsida; order Cupressales; family Cupressaceae; genus Sequoia; species Sequoia sempervirens. The sequence goes on along the minus strand of VDFB02345791.1, from coordinate 245,778 downwards.
TAAGTGAGGGTGGAAGATGTCAGCTATTTTTTGAAATGATAAGGAATATGAGAGCATGGGTTCTACCTCATGCATGGAGGATAGTTGTGCCACACAATGTGCGATGAAAAAAAAACTATTAAGTAGTCAAAAAAGGAACAAGGCGAACCTTACAAAGACAAGTAAGTCTTTGAAAATAAGTATATCATCTCTAATGAGAGCCAAAGGAAGGCGTGGAAGAGTGGAGGATCCATATATCAGTGAATTATGGGCATTCTTGGGTAGAGTACCACATAAAGATAAAGAAATTGCTCAAGCCTTGAGATCTATAATACAAGATTTTTGGAAGGATAACACAAGGAACTCTCCCAATCAAATAGATGTTGTAAGAAGGAGAATTGGTAGTCAAATCCGTGAGCCACATCCAAAGCATTATTTAGATACCACTCAAACCCAATTTTTTGCTGATTTTGTACAGAGGTTTCCTCAAATTAAAATATGTCAAAGGTATTTTGAAATGCTAAAGCCTTTTTATGTCAAAATAAATCACACACACACTACTTGTTGTTGTAGAGTACATACTGAGTTTTCTAACCATTATGATGTTTATCGATGTATATGTGTAGATATGCATACTAACAATGTTTTGTAGGAATGTAGTTACATAAGGCCTTCACCTAAATCCTCAAGGAATTATTATCTTCCACTTTATGTGAGGGAGTGGATGGTAATTTTTTTTACAAGAAGTCATGTTTGGATGGCACATGTGATCATTGTGGTGGCATGCAACATTTTCCAATTTTCCAACACATGGCTAGTACACACACAATTGGAAATGGAATTGTGGAATTTGGAAAATACAAGATAGTGGCCTACAGCCTAAAAGATGGGAAAGAAGCAAAAAGTGTGAATTGGTCAGTGATAAGATTCCAGTGTATCAGTTTATGGGAACTTTCCATGACTAGGTGGTCTATGAGTATGCAAGGCATACACATAGAGCTCGATGGTTGGAATCATAGTTCAAGTTATGCAAGGACACGTTTCCACTTCATAGCATCATTTTAGTTGTCGACTTCACGAAGAACTACACACTACAACCACAAAACGAGGTGCAATCACAATAGTAAAACTCCACGCAAATTGCTATATTTGTGCATATAGCATTCATTCATGCAAATGATAGTATAGAGGAAAACACGAAAGTATTGAGGGAGTATCACTTTTACATCAATGATGATCACACATATTGTACAGAGTTTGTGCAAGGATGCTTTCATATGTTCTATGCTGATCTGGATAGTAGGGGCATATCATTCAGTTAGTATATCATATGGTCAGATAATTGTACATTGCAATTCAAGAACTCTAGAATGTTTACTAGTTGAGCAAGATTTATAGGATTAGTGGTGTTCACCATATGTGGAACTTCTCAGATGTCAGGAATGGAAAGGGAGAGCATGATGGAGTAGGTGCATGTATCAAAATAGCCTTAGCATGAGAAGAGTTTAAGTACAAAGATAGTGTAAATTTGACAGATGCAAGATCAATTGTCGAGTGGTGCAATCATGCAATGGGTCCAGGTAGTGAAGGTAATCCTTTAGTTCGTAGATTTTTTCATTTAGTAGATGATACTAACATTGCAAAATATGAGGATTGTTGTATACTTACAAGATTGAGAGAACTAAACTCTTTTAGAAGCTCCAATGTAGGTACATGGACTATCCATACATGAAAGATGGCATGCTTTTGTTCTGCATGTACACTTCAAGCATGGAATGATTGCGACTCAAAAAAGTGGGTTGACGAATGGTCTATAAGAATTCTAACCCCACTTGACACTTATCATCTCCTGACGGGTCTACAAATCACAAAGATGCAATTATCCATTGAATTTGATCATGTATCAGACCTACGAACCAGGTAATATATCTTACTTTGTTGTTTTATTTTGATGTTCATTAAATACATCTAACAAGATGAACATATCAATGCAAGGTATGCTTACGTGGTGATTGCAGATGAAGATAATGAAGAGGGTATAGATTATTACCTGTGTCATTGTATCAAGGCCAAACAAAAATTGGAGGCCTCAGTTACAAATGGAGAAAACATAGAATATCCTACAGGTTCAGTGGTTGTTACTAGAACACGGATTAGAAGGTACCCAATTAAGAATGCTACAGTTTGGTTGTTTGAGGAATTTGACATGCATCAGAAGATTCTTCACTACTCGAACCTTGTCGTCGCAACCAACATTCTTTTGATCAAATATAAGGGCAGACCTACAAACAAGAACTTGTGGAAAGTGCGTGAGTCTGAGCACGAGTCAATAATTGACACAATAAAGATTAGAGAAAACTCATATGGTTCACTAGATTGATTTGTAAGTATGCTATTGAATTTGTAAAGTCATGTTATTGATCACTGCTTTCTTTCAAGCATTTAAGTTTGATTGTAGAAGGGTTTGAAAAATTACATTATTGTTAATTTGCAAAATGACATTATATGCTGCTCTCTATTGACTACCTTTAATTTGGTATTCTCTATTGGTGTTTGATGTCATATGCATTTAGGACTATCATTGATGCATTTGTGACTTTCTTTTAACCCACTTATTAATTATATGTTTGCTTTAGTGAAGAGATATGCAAGACTAGTGAAGGAGAAAAAAGGGAAAGGCTTCATTAAAGATTATCAACTTAAGAAAAGAACATCGATTGCTGGTGCAAGTGTTCAAACATCGGTTGCTGGTGCATTTTCTAGTTTTCAATATTCTCTTTATTTTCCATTTTGTAGATTTGTTGGATTCTTATATGCTACATGTTTTATGTTAATTATGTTTATATATATTTGGAATTTATACGTAGGATCATCGAGAGATGAGAAAGTAGTGAAAGATAGGCCACATCACCATTGTAGGACCTTCAATTGATCTACTTATAGCATGCATGGAGGTGATAAGAGATCATCTGGTTAGAAGGTGTATGTTTGACATTATTCAGTTATTGGTCTTTTAATGATTTTTATGTGACTTCATGTTTGAAATTGTTAGGCTTTTGTAGGTTTTTTGTGGACCAAATTCCAATGAGAGTACACAACCACTAAGAGGCTACTACCCATGTTTTTCCAAGGGAGTAGGGGATGTACATGTTTTGAAGCATTTTGGAATGCAAATAACTAGGCCACTTGAGGTGGATTGGAGAAAACAAAGTGGGCAACAACTCCTTTTGTTTCTTCTTGTACATTATATTTCATGATCTAGGTTGCAAATGGGAGGATTATTTCCCTACATGTATTGCTACAAGTATTGAGAAATGGGAGGATTTTCAAGATGTTCTTCCATCACTATTGTAATATTTGTTATTGACTTAGTGTATTTTTTGAAATACAAAATTTATGAGAAATTAATACACACAAATGTGTATATTCCTTAATATATGTCTCAATTAAATGTGTATATTACATTTAAAGTTAGTTTTAATGGTTTATGGTTTAAATTTTAAGTTGTATTGAAGGAAATGTGGATTTATGACAAAATCTAAAACAATGCCTTCTATTGTACAAAAGGCATATTTTCTTGCTCTTCTATAAACCCTAGAACTCCTTCCATCATCATTATTTGACATTAAAACTTGATCAACCCTTCCTCATTTAGTATGCTTCAACTTGAGGCTAGATTTTGCTTAGAAGGCTGTGAAATCACCTTTCCAATTAATATGTCCCCACTATATATAAGTCTAAACCAATAAAAGGGAATCCATCATTGTCAAGCTTATCTACTCTCAAGTTTCCTATGTTTGGATTTCCAAAATGTACTCTAATCTTGGATGATTTTTAGAGTCACTATCATCATGATCTGTCTCTTTACATATAATCTCAGTCACCCTTCAAGGGCTTCATTGAAAAGCAATGCACAAGACATCTTAGTACACCTTGTCACCATTGACAACCTAGCCTAGTGGGCATCCAAGGAAGGAAAAACACACCAACAAGGGTAGAACAACATGATTAGTGGGGGAAGAAATGTTTCAATACCCTCCAACACCTTTGAAAACTCCCAAACATTCTTCAACCAACCAATCTCTCCAAACAGTCACTTGGAATTTGGTGCTCTTGTCAACTTTAGCAGCATAGTCACATGGCCAATAGCACAAACAAATGATGGAACAACATGAGCACCTTGGGTTGTCTTAGGTTATTAAAAATATATTGCAATGATTCTCAACCCTTTTTGGACTCATACATTCATGATACAACGTTCCAAGGCACAAATCAACATTATGGTTTATTGACACAATGCATAAATGATGCACTATTACTCAACTAACATAAGAACAATTGATTCAATGGAACCTTTGGTCTACATAGGCTCCAAATAACATGGAATAATGCTCTATACCCATACAACATTAAACAATGCATGGATTTATAAAACCCTAGGTTGGAGGGGTGTGTGATGACTATTTCACCATGGAAAGATGACCAATTAATGTAACTATATCAATGGGCTACTCCCTAAACTCAAAAATAAAAGATGAAAATTAATCCCTTTGCACTTGTGCGCGTGAATATCATGAAAATAAGCTCCATGAAATAATTAAAATGCCTTTTCAATGCTTTTGTCATAAAATAAAAGACCTTTTCACTTAAATACTTTATGGTTGTTCTTTGAGTATTGCCTTTTCCTCTATGTATAATTTGATGATCCTTTACATACTTTATGGTGGTTGTTAAATGTGTTTGTTAAAGTGAAGTTGAAACAACAAGCTTAAGTGATGGAAAAGTTGTAGTCATTAAAAGTGTGTGTTTTTGCAATTAGAGTAAAAAGGTCAATGAAAAGGACTTCCAAGTGAATGTTTCCAAGACACTTCATTTGAAGCAAGGAGATTTCCAAAATTTCCAAGGATTTACATGTGTGGTAATAAATAGTATTTTAGTAACTTTTAGGTTATTTAGGCGAGACACTCATTTTCGCTCTGAGCTACCTGCAACCGACTGAATCCCATAAGAGTCCAAAGTGAAAAATGGTTGCAATATTTGACAGGTTGTTACTTGGATACCATGATGCTTATAAATTCTTGTCTAAGCATATTGGATTATGTTGGGACCCTCTACAATAACCTCTCTCAGTTTTTGCTATCTCAGAGGCGTTTTCCCATGGTGATGAATTTTCACTTGGGAAAAAAGTTGTCAAATGCAAGCAGTGCAAAGTGGTGCAACTTTCATTCTCCAACTCCGTGACCAAAAAAACTATTCGAATGCATCCGAATGGGTACATTTATGTTAGGCATGGTCCTCTTTCCCACCCAAACACACCGAATCGCTCTAAGCTACGTGGAATCAACAAAATCTCTTAAGAGTCCAAAGTGCAAAATGGATGCAATCTTCGACAGAATTTTAGTCAGACACCATGATGATTAGAAAATTATCGTCTAAGCCTATGGGATCACGTTGAGCCCCTCTATAATAACCTCTATCAGTTTTTCACTAACTCGGAAGCATTTTATTGTGGTAGCGACTTTTCACTTGGGAAAAAAGTTGTCAAATATAAGTAGTGTAAAGTAGTAAAGTGGTGCAACTTTCATTTTGCAACTCGTGTGACCAAAAGAACTATTTTGACACATCCAGGTGGGTACATTTATGTTAGGAATGATCCTATTTCGCATCCAAGCACGTTGAATAGCTCTAAGCTACGTTCAACCAGTAGAGTCCCTTAAGAGTCCAAAGTGAAAAATAGTTGTAATCTTCGATAGACTGTTACTCGAACACCGTTATGCTTAGAATTTTTTTTTTTCTGAGCCTATGGGACCATGTTGGGCCCCTTTACAATAACCTTTCTTAGTTTTCACTATCTCAGAGGTGTTTTCCTGTGGTGGCGACTTTTCACTTGAGAAAAATGTTGTCAAATGCAAATAGTGTAAAGTTGCAAAGTGGTGCAGCTTTCGTTCTACAACTCACGTGACCAAATGAACTGTTCCAATGAATCCAGGTGGATAAATTTATGCTAGGAATGGTCTTTTTTCACACCCACACACGCCAAATAGCTTTGAGCTACGTTCAACCTACAAAATCCCTTAGGAGTCCAAAGTGCAAAATGTCTGCAATCTTGGATAGACTATTACTCAGACATCATGATGCTTAGAAACTTCTCATATGAGCCTATGGGATCATGTTGGGCCCCTCTACAATAACCTCTCTCAGTTTTTCCAACTCAGAGTCATTTTCCCATGGTGGAAACTTTTCACTTGAAGAAAAAATTATCAAATGCAAGCAGTGCAAAGTTGCAAAGTGGTGCAATTTTCGTTCTCACGTGACCAAACAAACTAATCCAATGCATCAAGGTGGGTAAGTTTACACTAGGAATGGTCCTCTTTCAAACCCAAACATGCCAAATCACTCCGAGTCACGTTCAATCAACATAATCCTTTATGAGTCCAAAGTGGAAAATGACTACAATCTTCGATAGGCTGTTACTCAGATACCGTGATGCTTAGAAACTTATTATTTGAGACTATATGTTGAGACCCTCTATAATAACCTCTCTCATATTTTTCTATCTTGAAGGCATTTTCCCATGGTGACAACTTTTCACTTGGGAAAAAAGTTGTCAAATGCAAGCAGTGTAAAGTTGCAATGTGGTGCAAATCTCATTTTGTAACTCATGTGACCAAATAAACTATTCCAACGCATCTAGGTGGGTATGTTTAAGCAAATTCATGGTCCTCTTTCACACCCAAACATGTCGAATAGCTTCAAGGTATGTTCAACCAACAAAATCCCTTAAGAGTCCAAAGTGCAAAATAACTGCAATCTTCGACGGGCTATTACTAGACACTGTTATGCTTAAAATTTTCTTGTTTGAGCCTATGGGATCATGTTGGACCCCTCTACAATAACCTCTCTTAGTTTTTTCTATCTTAGAGGCATTTTCCCATGGTGGCGACTTTTCATTTGGGGAAAAAGTTGTCAAGTGCAAGTAGTGTAAAGTTGCAAAGTGGTGCAAGTTTCGTTCTGCAACTTGTGACCAAACGAACTATTCCAACGCATCTGGGTGAGTACATTTACACTAGAATGGTCTTTTTTTGCACCCAAACATGTCGAATAGCTCTGAGCTATGTTCAACTAGTAGAATCCCTTAAGAGTCCAAAGTGCAAAATGGGTGCAATCTTTGATAGGTTGTTACTTGGATACCGTGATGCTTAGAAACTTCTCGTCTGAGCCTATGAGATCATGTTGGGACCTTCTACAATAACCTGTCTTTATTTTTTCTATCTTGGAGGTGTTTTCCTATGGTGGCGACTTTTCACTTGGGGAAAAAGTTGTCAAATGCAAGTAGTGTAAAAGTTGCAAAGTGGTGCAACTTTCATTTTGCAACTCGTGTGACTAAACGAACTATTCCAATGTGTTTGGGTGGGTATTTTTATGCTAGGGTATAGTCCTCTTTTGTACCAAAACACATCAAATAACTCTGAGGTACGTTCAACCGGAAAAATCCCTTAAGAGTCCAAAGTGCAAAATGGTTGCAATCTTCAATGGGTTGTTACTTGGACACTGTGATGCTTAGAAACTTCTCACCTGAGTCTATGGGATTGTGTTGGGACCCTCTATAATAACCTCTCTTATTTTTTTCTCTCTCACAGGAATTTTCCCATGGTGGAAACTTTTCACTTGGGGAAAGAGTTGTCAAATGCAAGTAGTGTAAAGTTGCAAAGTGGTGCAAGTTTTGTTTTGCAACTCGCGTGACCGAAAAAACTCTTCCAACGCATCTGAGTGGGTACATTTACACTAGAATTTTCCTCTTTTGCACCCAAACATGCCAAATAGCTCCGAGCTACGTTCAACCAATAGAATCCCTTAAGAGTCCAAAGTGCAAAATGATTGTAATTTTTGATGGGCTATTACTCGGACATCATGATGCTTAGAAAATTTTTGTCTGAACCTATAGGATTGTGTTGGGCCCCTCTACAATAACCTCTCTCAGTTTTCTCTAACTCAGAATTTTTCCTGTGGTGGCGACTTTTCAGTTGAGGAAAAAGTTGTCAAATGTAAGTAGTGTAAAGTTGCAAAGTGGTGCAATTTTTGTTCTACAACTCGTGTGACCAAAAAAACTATTCCAACACATCTGGGTGGGTACTTTTACACTAGGAAGTGTCCTATTTTGCACCCAAACATGTCGAATAGCTCCAAGGTACGTTCAACTGGTAGAATCCCTTAAGAGTCCAAAGTGCAAAATGGGTGCAAACTTCAACAGGCTATTACTTGAAATACCATGACGCTTAGAAACTTCTCTTTTGAGCCTATAGGATCAAATTGAGACCCTATACAATAACCTCTTTTAGTTTTTTCTATTCCAGAGGTGTTTTCCCATGGTGGCAACTTTTCACTTGGGAAAAAAGTTATCTAATGCAAGTAGTGTAAAGTTGCAAATTGGTGCAACTTTTGTTATGCAACTTGTGTGAGAAAAAAAACTATTCCAATGCATCTAGGTGTGTACATTTACACTATGAATTGTCCTCTTTTGCACCCAAACACACCAAATAGCTCCGAGCTATGTTCAACTAGCAAAATCCCTTAAGAGTTTAAACTACAAAATGACTGCAATCTTCAATGGGCTATTACTCAGACACTGTGACACTTAGAAAATTCTCGCCTAAGCCTATGGGATCACTTTGGGCCCCTCTACAATAACCTCTCCTTTTTTTCGCTATCCCAGAGGTGTTTTCCCATGGTGATAACTTTTCATTTGGAGAAAAAAGTTATCAAATGCAGGTAGTGTAAACTTGCAAAGTGGTGCAACTTTCGTTCTGCAACTCGTGTGACCAAATGAACTATTCAAATGCATTTGAGTGGGTAAATTTATGTCAGGTATGGTTCTCCTTCACACCCAAACACACTGAATCACTTTGAGCTACGTTCAACTGACAAAATTCCTTATGAAGCCAAACTACAAAATGGCTGCAATTTTTGACGGACTGTTACTCAGACACTGTGATGGTTAGAAGCTTCTCGTCTAAGCCTATGGGATTATGTTGGGCCCCTCTACAATAAATTCTCTTAGTTTTTGCTATCTTAGAGGAGTTTTCTCGTGGTGGAAACTTTTCACTTGGGGAAAAAATTGTCAAATGCAAGTAGTGAAAAGTTGCAAAGTGGTGCAACTTTTGTTCTGCATCTCGTGTGACTAAAAAAACTATTCCAACACATTCATGTGGGTACGTTTATGCTAGGTATGGTCCTCTTTCACACCCAAACATGCCGAATCGCTCCGAGCTACATGCAACCAGTTGAATTCTTTATGAGTCCTAAGTGCAAAATGACTACAATCTTTGACAGGTTGTTACTCAGATTCCATGATGCTTATAGTTTTTTTTGTATAAGCCTAAGAGATCGCATTGAGACCATCTACAATAACCTCTTTCACTTTTCGCTATCTCGGAAGTGTTTTTCCATGGTGACAACTTTTCACTTGGAGAAAAGTTATCAAATGCAAGTACTGTAAAGTTACAAAGTAGTGCAACTTTCATTCTGCAACTCGTGTTATCAGAAAAACTATTCCAATGCATCCAAATGGGTATGTTTACGCTAGACATGACACTCTTTCTCACCCAAACACACCGAATCGCTTTGAGCTATGTTCGGCTAGGATAATCCCTTAAGAGCCCAAAGTATAAAATGGTTGCAATCTTTGACAAGTTGTTACTTGGATAATGTGATACTTAGAAAATTCTTGTCCGAGTCTATCAAATTGCATTGCACCCCTCTACTCAGAGGTGTTTTCCCGTGGTGGTGACTTTTCATTTGGGGAAGGAAAAAGTTGTTAAATGCAAGTAGCGTAAAGTTGCAAAGTGGTGCAAATTTTGTTCTGCAACTCGTGTGACCAAATGAACTATTTCAACATATCTGGATGGGTATTTCTATGCTAGAAATTGTCCTCTTTCACATCTAAACATGCCGAATAGCTCCGAGCTATGCTCAACCGACATAATCTCTTAAGAGTCCAAAGTGCAAAATGACTGCAATCTTCGACAGACTATTATTTAGACACTGTGACTCTTAGAAACTTCTCTTATGAACCTATGGGATCATGTTGGGCCCCTCTATAATAACCTCTCTCAATTTTTTCAACATAGAGACGTTTTCCCATGGTGGCGAATTTTCACTTGGGGAAAAAGTTGTCAAATGCAAGTCATGTAAAGTTGCAAAGTGGTGCAACTTTTATTCTGCAACTCACGTGACCAAACGAACTGTTCCAACACATCCGGGTGGGTATGTTTACACTAGGAATGGTCATCTTTTTCATCCAAACAACTGAATCGCTCCGAGCTATGTTCAACCGACAAAATCCCTTATGAGTCCAAAGTGGAAAATGACTGCAATATTTGATAGGCTGTTACTTGGATACCGTAATGCTTAGAAACTTATCGTTTGAGCCTATAAGATCATGTTGAACCCCTCTACAATAAACTCTGTTGGTTTTTTCTATCTCAGAGGTGTTTTCCCATGGTGACAACTTTTCACTTGAGAAAAAATTTGTCAAATGCAAGTAGTGTAAAGTTGCAAAGTGATGAAAATTTTGTTTTGCAACTCATGTGACCAAATAAAATATTCAAACACATCTAGGTGGGTACATTTGTACTAGGCATTGTCATCTTTTACACTCAAACACGTTGAATCGCTCCAAGCTATGTTCAACCAAGAAAATCCCTTAAGAGTCCAAAATGCAAAATGGGTGCAATATTTGACAAGCTATTACTCGGATACCATGACACTTAGAAACTTCTCATCTAAGCCTATGAGATCATGTTGGGCCCCTCTACAATAACCTCTCTCATTTTTTTCTATTTTGGAGTCATTTTCCTGTGGTGGCGACTTTTCACTTGGGGAAAAAATTATCAAATGTAAGTAGTGTAAAGTTGTAAAGTGGTGCAACTTTTATTCTATAACTTGTGTGACTAAATGAATTGTTCCAACACATCTGGGTGGGTAAATTTATGATAGGAATGATACTTTTTCATACCCAAACACGTCGAATAACTCTGAGGTACGTTCAATCGACATAATCCCTTAAGAATCCAAAGTGTGAAATGACTATAATCTTCAACGGGTTGTTACTTGGACACTGCAACACTTAGAAACTTCTCGTCTAAGGCTATGAGATCATGTTGGGCCCCTCTATAATAACCTCTCTCTATTTTTTCTATATCAAAGGAATTTTCCTGTGGTGGTGATTTTTCACTTGGGGAAAAAGTTGTTAAATGCAAGTAGTGTAAAGTTGCAAAGTAGTGCAACTTTCGTTCTGCAACTCGTGTGACAAAACTAACTTTTCCAACATGTCTAGGTGGGTACGTTTACACTAGAAATGGTCCTATTTTCACCCAAACATGCCGAATAGCTCTGAGCTACGTACAATCGACAAAATCCTTAAGAGTCCAAAGTGCAAAATAATTGCAATCTTCGACGGGCTATTACTTGGACACCATGATGCTTAGAAACTTCTCATCCAAGCCTATGGGATCATGTTGGATACCTTTACAATAACCTCTCTTATGTTTTGCTATCTCAGAGGTGTTTCTCTGTGGTGGCGAATTTTCACTTGGGGAAAAAGTTGTCAAATGCTAGTAGTATAAAGTTGTAAAGTGGTGCAACTTTCGCTCTACAACTCGCATGACCAAACGAACTGTTCCAACACATCTAGGTGGGTACATTTATGCTAGGTATGGTACTCTTTCACACCCAAACATGCTGAATAACTTCGATCTATGTTCAACTGACATAATCCCTTAAAAATCCAAAGTGCAAAATGGCTACAATCTTCGATGGGCTGTTACTTGAATACCATGACGCTTAGAAACTTCTTGTCTGGACCTATAGGATTTTGTTGGGCCCCTTTACAATAACCTCTCTCGATTTTCACTATATTAGAGAAAATTTCCCATGGTGATGACTTTTCACTTGGGGAAAAAGTTGTCAAATGCAAGCAGCGTAAAATTGCAAAATAATGCAACTTTCATTCTGCAACTCGTGTGGCAAAACAAATTGTTCAAATGCATTTGGATGGGTACATTTATGCTAGGAATGGTCCTCTTTCATACCAAAACATGTTGAATCGCTCTGAGCTACGTTCAATTGGTTGAATCCCTTAAGAGTCTGAACTACAGTTGTTGTCACCGAATAGTGCACCCTTGTTGAGATGCAAAACTCAGCCTACTAGTGAAACATTGGATCTAGATATTCAATATCCATAATGTATGGATTTACATGCTTTAGAGTTATAAAAAATGATGTGGCGACAGTTATAGGACCATGTTTCCCAATGATTTGTCATGTTATTTCACACATAGAAAATGGAAGGAGGTTTTTTAACTTATTTAAATGATGAATATGGGAGAAATGTGATAACTACACATGGGTGATGCATTCAAAAATCAACCTTATATTGTTGTTCATACGCATCTAATATCTTCATAATATTATGAAAATTGACATGTGCATTGATTTCATTTAATGAGATGTCAAGTGTTGTGATATTAGTAGATGCAAATAAATTTTGTTGGTTGGATCAACAACTATCATGTGTTTTGATGCATGTTCATACAAGTTCATAGAGGTATATATATGCCCGTGAGGTTTGAAACATCCATATGTTCTATAGATGCAAATGCAATGATCACTAAGCTTTTGAACCTAAACCATTAGTTGTTGGATGCCAACCTCAACCATGAATTAAAAGCAATACATATTTCTATGATATTTTTTTTATGGGAAGGAGCTCTTACAGTTCATTTGAAACATTTGGTGTTAAAATTCTTGCCACTAGACAACAATAGAACCCAAGAAGCATGAAGCATACACACAAATACGTGAAGTATACACATGAATCATGAAGAATACACGTGAACACATGAATTATACATTGGAAGCATGAAGCATATACACGAATACATGTAATATACATGAAGTATACATGTGAATAAGTGAAGCATACACGTGAATAAGATTAACACAAGTAATTGAAGCATTTCAAAGGATACAAACCACCAGGAATGGAGCTTATTTACATAATACACATTATATGGAGCTTATTGAGCAATCAATAGTAATTATTTAAGTATTAGATGTAAACAAAACCCATGCCTACGACATTCAAGCATACAATTTACACAATACACATGATAACATCATTCAAGAATGGCAATAGCAAAATAAGGTTTTCTTTAATCAAAATTCTGTAAGGCTATACAATGATATATATTAATAAAATTATATACAATATATATCCAAAAAAGCCATACATGCTTACTACAAAAGAGCCATATCGACATAAATATATATCGATAGTACAAAACATATGTTCCAAAATCCCATATAGGCATACAACAAATGACCCTAATACATAGTCATTTCCCTTTAGGGGAAGGAAAAATATCTTGTGCTGCCTTCAAAATTTAGCTAGATGGAGTGCATGTTGATTCTCTTGTCTTTCGAACACGCTTACTAGTCCTACTCTTTTCACTTTGGACCTGCAACTGATACAATAAAAATTAAAGATGTTAATAAATAGAAATTGAATTATGGAATGGCATAACAAAATATAATCACTTACCACATACATATAGTCATCATGCGCATTTACAACATTACCACGTTCATGATCTAAAGTGACAACCACATGTAGCAACCATCAAGATAGAAATTAAACTACATAAAATTATCATGAAAATTTTCTATAATAGACCATAAAAGAGAAAATAATAATGTGAAATCAACTAATCTGTTGAATACCTCTTTCAAAGGATTAGAATTGGCTATTGCAACAACTCCATGGTCCATTGTGCCACCAACATCACTAAGGTTGTCTAATGTCAACATCTACAAATGAAACAACATATCTAACAGTCATATAGAGAAGTTCAGGTAGTCCCTTAATAACTTTTATAAATGAAATAGTAAATGGTTGGGCTTAGTTGAGACTACAGTATAGTGCTTATAGATCACAGAATGGTGAAAGTACTAAGTCCATTGGGATAGTCCAAACTCCTGCAAATTCCAAAGTTCACTACTGAATTTGACTCCATTTTTTGACAAATGTTTGTTGGTCTTGCGAAAAACCTTTGTCAGACAACCAACGAACTAATGAAATAATTTTCGTTACCAAATTTTCTTCGAAATTCAAATGAAGAATTAAACTTTGAAATAGCGGCCCAGATTCATTGGTCATCGACATCATAAAATGGATCTGTTGTTCATCGGAATATCGACGACAATTCCATGTATTCACTGACAAATTATAACCAAAACACAATTGCAATGGCTCTTTCAAAGCATCAAAACAACACCAAAAGTTCATCGCCATTTCAATGAAATGGGCAAGTAGTTACAATGAAGCATTCGTCATAGCTATAGCAACTTCGTCTGAACTTTTCGGTGATTCATCGGTTTCCTTCGTTGAAATTGCAACAAAACAATGCAATTTTTTTTTTTTTAAATATTCGTTGAAATTTACCATCGCAGATAATCTTGGCGATGACCACCGAAGCCAACCCATCGGTAAGAGATCAATCATCGGCACCAGATATAAAACTCACTCTGATAGTCCATGTCTTGTCGATGACTTTCGTTGGTAAGACAAATCCAATGTCACACCGATCTGAACTTTGCAAGAGTTTTAAATAGACCTACACCATGTCATTGTGGAGACTCTTGGTGATGAACACCGAAGCCAACCCATCAGTGAGAGATCAATCATCAGAACAAGATAGAAAAGTCACTCCGATAGTCCGTGTCTTGCCGATGACTTCCGTCAGCAAGATAGATCCAATGTCACACCGATCTGACCTCTATAGGAGTTTTAAATAGACCTATCATCATGGAGACTCTTGGGGATGACCACCGAAGCCAACCCATTGGTGAGAGATCAATCATCAGTACAGGATAGAAAAATCACTCCGATAGTCCATGTCTTGCCGATGACTTTCGTCGGCAAGACAGATCCAATGTCACACCGATCTGACCTCTTCAGGAGTTTTAAATAGACCTACACCATGTCATCATAGAGAATCTTGGTGATGACCACTGTAGCCAACGCATCGGTGAGAGATAAATCATCGACATAGGATAGAAAATTCACTCTGATAGTCCATGTCTTGCCGATGAGTTCCATTA
This sequence comes from Sequoia sempervirens, assembly GCA_007258455.2. Classification (NCBI taxonomy): domain Eukaryota; kingdom Viridiplantae; phylum Streptophyta; class Pinopsida; order Cupressales; family Cupressaceae; genus Sequoia; species Sequoia sempervirens. The sequence goes on along the minus strand of VDFB02345791.1, from coordinate 230,640 downwards.
GCGAGACATATCCAATGTCACACCGATTTGACCTCTTCAGGAGTTTTGAACACTGCTAGTTATCAACAAGACATTCTGAGGGTCTCACCGATTAAACAAGTGTCTAAGAGCAAGTAAACAGATGGAACCTATTAATTTTCTTATTTTGGGGTTCTTTAAATCATAAAATAGATACCATCTTCTTGTGTAATGTACTTATATTCAAATTTGAATTCGAGACCAGTTGTAATTGCACATTCCATTTTACTTGCATAGAGTATTCTATAAGCATTATATTGATAATGCCAAATGATTTATGGTGTTGTACAACTCTACCTATCATCATAGTTCTGTTGTTCCCCCTAGAGAATCCTACAAAGACAAGTTTACAATACCCAGTCAAATAATATGAAAAAGACTTACTTCCATACAAATTAAATGATTATTCTTACAATGGAAATTTTCTAATCACAACAACAATTCCATTAAAGGTTATCCATGCTTCATAAGAGATGACTAATCATACATACAAATTGAAAGATGCATAGAAAAAGAATTACACTTGAGAACAACAAGGGATAACAAGGGAAGGAGTTAAGAAATGTTTGGATTGAAGAGAAAATGTGTAGGGAAAATGCTGAGCAGTGTCAAGAGAACAGAGCTTGTGTTCAATGGACCTCAGTTTTATCATTATATTTCCCATCTAATATCATATTTTAATCTAGGGTTTAACTATCTTAGATCTAAAGAAGCACCTTCAATTAACCATTTAAAGTACTATAAAATATGGTAAGAATTTTACTTGAGTAAGAATGGGTACACTTGTAGGATTAAAGTTTTCACAATCATCAGGATTTATTGGCACACAGACACAACCTGCAACATATGAAGCAATGGATGACTACAAGTTAGTGAAATGGTCCTTACTATGTGACTAGTTTGCAAATTGATTGGTAGAAAATAAGGTTACAAACAGATCTACATAAAGAATTATGAGGAAAAACTACTGTAATCATCAAAATAGATGAAATGTGCAAAGGAAAGAGCCGAGCTACATCTCTAGAGCCTAAAAAAATCACATGCAAGAAACATAAAAAAAAGAACAAACTAGTTTTTGGATGAATACAAAATGGTGCCTTTAGCAAGTGATTCATATGCTTTCACACCTGACAGGACATTAAGAAGATTTTAGTCTTCCTCTTTGAAATTAACTACTTATAGAAAAAACCCAAAAACCAATATTATATACCTCCATGTCTAGCCAAGGGTAGGTATAAGAGAAAACAATTTCCTCAATGCAATGCCAAAAAATATCAATGCTCCCTTATTGCTACACATGCATATACAGGCATTATTTGAGCTCTAAACTATTCAAATATTAAGGATTTAATTAGCTATAAGATGGAAAGTTTTTGTTTAGACATAATACATCATGTTTTACATATATTTATTCACTCCTAGAGCTTCAGATAAATTTGTGTAAATGAGAAAAAAATGTGAATCTTTTATGACAAAGAAAATTCTTAAAAGGAGGGGGGAGAGAGCAAAGGGTAGGGGAGGAGAGAGCAAAGGGTAGGGGACAAGAGAATGCTTGAATGTATATCAAAGTATAACATTTTTATCATTATAGAAATGAAATGAATCTTAAGTTTGAAGCATTAATATCATTTAGAACATTTATGATCAAGAATGAATGTAAGTAGAGAAATTTTTGCATACCTACAGATGATACAAAATTTCATGGTTAAGTGGAAGCCTCCCATCAAGAACAAGATCCAAATATCTGTGTATCTATCTCAATCAAGCCTCTAAACCCTTCAGAGCTGTCAATTTTTCCACTAACCTGTTATGCACAAAAGTCAAATTTTAGAGTTATGTCACCACTAAAAATAGAAGAAACAGAGCTTTGAAACCAAATCCACACAACACAATGTGGTATTCATACAAATCCGTACAAAAAAACTAAACTCAGAACATTGGAATGGAAACAACTTCAAATTATGATGTAGAGCATGTATTCAGGGTATAAAGAATCATTTTTCTACCACCATAGTGAAAAGTTAGCACTTTATTTCATCTTTTCATATTGGTTTGATGATTCAAACGATTCATTTCTTATATTAAAAAGTGCATTACCTTATCGAGCTTCTCTTTTTTTCGAGAATAGTTTAATATTCTCTACTTAACAGGGCCAACCACATGATGGTGGAAGCTGATTTGGCCCCTCCCTCCCCTCACATCACTCTCAATTCCCCATACCTGATCATATAACATTAATCATTCATTCATCCATTAATAACATATAAAGTTCATTCATTCATCCATTAATAACATATAACATTCATTCATTAACATATAACATTCATTCTTTCAGTTTTTACATATTATCAAAAATATGGTTGTCATGATATGATTACAATCACTTTTTTTTGTTTATTTTTTAAAGCTAAAAAAATATGAAGTGGAGTATCATTTTCTAAATCATCTATCCCCCCTTTAGTTGTTCTGCCCTCTGCTCGTGATCTTAATGTATGCTAAGTCGTGTGCTCACGACGTGGATGCCACTACAAGGGGGGGTCTACTGCAATAACAAAGAAATGTTAAATTGATATGTTTTATTATTATTGTTACAAGTATTTCATTAATTAAAAGAAAATTAGAGTGGTTTTGTTTACCTGATGGGTCCACATCATGTTCCTGAAATTCTCTTATAGACTCATGCTCATGATTTGTAGTTGAAACACGAAAGGTTACATTAATTAATACACCAATTGAAATTAAATATGTTTAAAAGAACATTAGAGTTGTCCTCTTTACCTGATGGGGCCACATCATGTTCCTGATCTTCTCTAGCTTGATCATGCTCTACATGCTGTAAAGTTGAACAATGAAAGGTTACATTAATTAATACACCAATTACAATTAAATATGTTTAAAAGAACATTAGAGTGGTCTTCTTTACTTGATGGGGCCACATCATGTTCCTGATCTTCTCTAGCCTAATCATGCTCAACATGTTGATCACGCTCTACATGCTCTAAAGTTGAAACATGAAAGGTTACATTAATTAATACACCAATTGCAATTAAAGATGTTTAATTGTATTAATCCATACTATGTTTTGTATAGCACATGAATACATCCAGTACCGAGATGCAAACCATGACTTTCATCTGCAGGTTGTGCTCCACCCTCACCAGGCTACATTCCAATGTCATGTGCAGTATTATCATTGCTTGTATGCTTAAAACAAATAGGCATGTAATTACTTTATGGTGGAAATTAATATTGAATAGACTGCACAAGTATTCAATTTTAAATAAACTTTATTGAGTTTATTTACCTGCATGTCGGATGTAGTGGAAGATTGTGTTTTCCCAGTCAATACTCTTAGGCGTTCAGCCACGACTCCATAGCCTTGCTGGAAGGCAATCTTCAGGTCCTTTTATGTGGGAACTTTGTTGAATTTAGAGCCCCACATTTTTGCATAAGATCATGAATTTTGATTCTATGGTGTGATCAAACCAAAATTGTTTGTAATTTATTATTTGGATGCAATATTTCATTTATTGATACTTACAATTTGTGCGGCTAATTTCGTATAACCACCGGAGCCAAGTTTGTGCTGCCCGTGTTTTTCTAGTCTTGCCTTTGTTGACTTCGATTTGTCGGGAAGCATATGAAAAGTTTGAAATACCTTATATTATGTAAAAAGAAAGAGTAATCAGTATATAATTACATTGTTGATAGTATCACATGCCTTCCTCGGCCCGGTGGTGTCTTTCCTTTTTTCTTTTCAGCCTTCTCCTTTCCATCTGACACCAGGTCCTTTCACTCCGTCTTCAGAATCATGGGGGGATGCTCGTACTTTTTGTTCTTCTCTAAATGTGACATATTTTGGTCCCTCACATACTCTAGATAGTTACCAGCTTTCTTAAGGACCTTGGTTCGGTTGAATGTTTTATCACCGAACAACACAACTAAACGGTTAATGAGCTCATCTTTTAAATCTTGATTTTGGGCATTCCATCATGTACGTATGGTGGGCTCGAAGAGCTCCAATGTAATATCACTTAGATTTTTATAAAAAAAATCATTTGCTACAAAATGATCATGGGATCAATAGTCTAAAAAGAGTGATCAATAAGTAAATTTCAATTGGATTATATATAATAATATATATATTTTAAAAGTACCTGAGACTTTTTCTATCTTTATGGGAACGAAATCCTTGGTCACCACAAATGTGACCGACAATGTTCCCATACTAGTAATACAGGAAGATCCAGGAAATGCTGGTAAAACATCACTAGTACTAGTGGCCTCTGCATCCTAGGTACATGTCCTAACACATGTTCTGGCATGTGTTCGCTGCTAGAGGGTGCAGTAACGGATGCCTGCATGGTATGTGTTGCCGACATTTCAGAGAACAATATAGGCACAAATGATGTCAGATGATGTGATGTATGTGCATGAAGACAAGGATGGAAACTTGTACTAATCCCTACTCCTCATCAGGCAGCACTTGCAGTACCCTGATCATGGCTAGGAGCATCATGAGGATGCAAAAAATACTATAAAAACAACACATATTTTAGTTCATGACATACAAGAGTACAAAATATAAAACCATGAATGAACTTATGTTATAATTAAAGACCTCATGACAACTTGCAAGTTTTGTGCTCTCTCAGTCAATATTTTAACCCTCTCTCTTATCTCATCTATTTGAGGCACTATGAATAACAACTTAAGAATTTTTTCATTGCATTTTTTGTGGGTCTTCCTTATCATATCGAGAGGGTTTGCTGAATAAGCGATGTCATCATCACATAATATTGACTGCACCTCCCTATGGATGCTCTCGTCTACTGCTAGTGCCTTTCCCCGATCAGTCGACTGCAACAAGAATATTAAAAAAATTATTGAAATTAACCCAATAAACTTATGAAAAAAACATAATATAAAACATTTTGCTCATATCTAATTTGTACAATTACAATGAGGTAAACCTGTCGGGTAGAAGCGCCTGACGATGCATCGCGATCTGTGCTTTGGGCTGAAGAATTCCCTGTGCGATCAATGTCTCGCAGTGACAAAAATTAAATATAAAAAAATATTACCGAAATGAAACCATTAGACTTATGAAAAAAAACATAAGAATAAAATGGTATTGGAGTCATTAATTGGAGGTTGGGTAAAATGGTACATAGTACGTACTACCCCTTTAATAACTATGTTTGTAACTAAGCGATTCAAATTGTAATCGATTAGCAACTCTTCCCCCGCAGTTATTGATTTTATTGCACATACGAATATACGGTCTCCCTCACGCACCTCAAATATGCAATTGGGTTGCTTATTTGTTGACCCAGGTCATGTATTGTTTATAAACCCTACAATATTCCTGATGCTTTTTGCCTTCCGTCAATGTACATAGCCACTCCTTTATTTTGATCCGTATCTTTTAGTTGTATATAATTTGCTGACAGTGCATACCTACGCATACTTCATGTATATCGAACCAGATGCATCCAATCTTTGTAACTGTAATAGGTTCTGACATACTCCATCAATTCAGTAACTTTGTCATAAGAGACCTTTATGCCATCCATGCAAAATAGGCCCAAACCATGTAATGACGATGGTGCTATGTGATATATCCTCTTGTTGACACAAAAATCAATGTTTATTGGAGAAAGTTCCTTGGGTACCCATCGTTTCCGTAGATGTTTGTACCTCAAGGGAACCTCGACGTCACCTATGCTCTCATCATCATAAGAACATGACCCCCTTCAGCAAGAAAAAATTCCATGCGTTTGCATAATTTTCTTCTAATCTTTTGACCTTTAGTTGATCTCCCTCTTTTAGACCTATTACATGCACTAGTAGAATTTTGCAAATAAATGACTAGGTGACTAAAACTTATAGTCATGTGACTAAAAATTTTAGTCACATGACTAACACTAGTAAAATATTGCAAATAAATGACTAATTTGGTCATTTATAAGTGACTAATTTGGTCATCGGGTAAAATCACAACTAAATGACTAAATAAATGACTAATATCAGACAAATAAAAATGACTTAATAAATTACTTACTCCTCTATTCATTTTTCTTTTGAATTTGATCATAATCCATAAAGCTTAAGCCCCCCCTCATGGGACCCCTACCTAAGTGGGCTATTTGGCCACCTAGGTTGCTTGGTGCACCAAAAATACCTATTGCATGGAAGGCATTGCCTCTCGGTGCAGTCTTAAGGCCTTCACATATTTTATAAAAAAAATAACATTTCACTACTAAATGGTAATCATTCCTACATCCATGTGTCACTACTATACAAAGGGAGGATTTAAAACATTAATTTAAAACAAATATTAATTTTTTCTTAAATATATATTTTATGCCGAAGGCGTATCCTACTTCAACAAGACAAAGCTAAAAAGTAAAATCAAATGGTTGTTATCACCTGTCGACCATTAAAATTCTTTCAACCATTGATTGAAACCATCCTCGATAACAAAAAATTATTGAAATACGTACACCGCTGATTGCATAACGATCATTGTTTTATTGCTCTTTATTTGAGAAGATGTAGAGCCGTATCCCTCACATTATATCACTAAAGAAATCGCAACATGATGTCTCTGTAGTTCTTGTACGACATGTTCAATGAATCATGCGTTTAAACCAACTTGGAAGGAGGAAATATTTATTATGGCCGTAGGAAAATTCTGAATAACAGATGTTTATTTTTTTTGGTATGAAATTTTTGATTGACGTGACTCTGGAGGGGCTTTTGAATGCTGCATTGTTGCTTTCCCCGCCGCTCCTCCAAACTCTTCCTTGCTGGTATTGAGCTTTCACTTCTCCAATTTGGCAAGCTACAACCTGAAAATAAGGCTTTGATGAGGGTTTTAGAGTATGTCTATTAAAATGAAAATTACCACCAGATCCTAATATTAAACGCATTTAGGTTTTAACATTACGACATTCTACTTTTTTTTAAAAATTTTTAAATAATTATTTTTCATTTGAAAGAATTATTTTATATTTTATTTAATATAATATTTGATTTATAATTTGTTTAAGGTAAAATTTAATTTATATATATATATTTTTAATATAAAATTTGATTTATAAGTTTATTATATGAAATGTGGATTATATTTTAATAATAAAAAATAAACTATAAATAATTTAATTAGATGTATTATTATATATTATATTTAAAAATAAAACTATTAATTACATAAAATGATTAAAATTTATAATTAATAATTATTATAGTTCTATATAGTACAAAAAAATTTAGAATTTATCCTAATTGACTTTCCACACTTCTTCCGCGTACCCATTCCACACTAGGTGCGGTTGCTAGTTTATGATTAAATTATATTTCTAATTTTTTAATTGTCTTAAATTAAGACAATAATTTTTATTTTTTTCTAAAATAATTTTTTATTTCCCTCTCCTTATTCATTTTCCGTCCCTCATTTGAGATGCATTTTCCTTTTCCCTCCCTGTGTATCATGAAAAGAACAAAACAAGTCATTCATTTTCCATCCCTCATTTGAGATGCATTTTCCTTTTCCCTCCCTGTATCATGAAGAAAACAAAACAAGAGGAGGCACAAGGCAAGCAAAGTGAAGATAATGCAAATACAGTTGAACAGGGGAAGTGGAGCGAAGGAGGGAGAAGGCAGTAGAGCCCCTTGTACCAATAATGTCACTGTCTCTGCCTCGACCACCTTGTGCTGGTGAACTTGCTCGTGGCCAAAGGCCTTGGTCTCTCCTCCCTCTCCAATGTCAAGCTCCTCAAGAAAATTGACCACAAGCATAGGAGGTGCCTTGGAGACAAGATCCACATCTGTATTTGTTGTGATTTCCCTATCGATATCTATGGCCGACTTGTAAGTTTTTCATTGCCTAACTGCCTCTTACTACTGACTACTACTTTTTCAATGGAAAATAAATCAATCATTAAGATTTTTCAGACACCTAAATATATACCGTGCCTTGAAAGTGACTGGGAACCCATCTAGTTTAAGGTAAACTAGAAAAAGAAGTTGTGTTGTCATTCAAATCTTGATTCATCCAATATTTATAACCTGGTCTCCTATAAACGTTGGCTGGTAAAGTGTTATAATTCAAACCCTTATTTGCCCAGCACTGAAAATTATTAAGGCCCAGTCGCTTGGAGATGTGGGGCATGGAAATGAGGATGTCATGTTGAAATAGGATACGAGAGTTTATAAATAAGGGCATGATTATATTAGAATTAAATACAATTAGCATGAGATGGTGTGGGTATGGCCACTGGGACCAATCTCCATTCCTCAACTTTTGATTCACGGTGACTATGGTTTTAGGGTTTTGGTGATAGAGAAGTCTGAACTTTATTATGCTTTTAGGGTTTAGAGAGACTAAGTATTTGGAAAGTATTTTGTCACCAATCTAGATGTGTTCTTTGTCAAAAAAAAGTCTTGGAACAAGTGTTTAGTCAATCTGTAGGCAAATTTGGATCTTCTTTGGATACATCATGGTCAATCTAGTATGAAAAGGTCCTCCTTTGGTGAATCCCTAGCTAAGTAGTTGGGATTCTTGATTAATGAGCATTGGCTATGTGGGGATCTAGATAAAGTAAAGTTCCCCTAGGAGTGGCCTACGCCATCAAATATTTTGAGATCTGAAGATTTTTTGGGGGGTTATGAACTCCTATAGAAAGTTAATTCATAACTACTTCCACATAGTCTATTTTCATCATTGGCTCACTAGTTAGAAGGATCTTTATTGGAACACCTAGACTACTAAAGCATGTTATTGTTTGGAAAAGGTTCTTTGCTATGTTGTAGTGTTTTTCTGTCTCAGACTTCTAATAACCATCTAAACTTGAGAGGAGAGCTTGCCAATACACCATAGGCGTGATACTTAAACAAGGATATCTAGTGTCTTATCATTCTAAATTATTTTCTTAAATGAAGCTCAATTATGGCACCTATGAGAATGAATTATATGCCTTTGTTCAAGTGCTAAAGTAATGGCACTATTATCTTCTTGGTAAGATGGTAATTCTATATGCTGATCACCGACCACTTTGGTTCTTGAACTCTTAGTTGGAGATTGAAGAACATCAACATTTGAAGTGTGTATCTTACATTAAACAATTCTGTTTGGTAATAAAGGAGAGGATGGGCTTCACCAACAAAGTGGTAGATCTTCGTATTCGTCCTCCTCAGGTGCTTATATTTTTGGATACATAATGTGCAGCCTATGATAAGTAGAAATGTCTCTACTTCATAGATACTTAGTTTAGTTCAATTGTTGAAGCTTTGTGACAATCATTGGTGGTGAACTAGACACCTTTCCTTGACCATAATTTATGAGTGGGTTATTGTATATGTTATCTCAGTTTTCAATTTCCATGGGCCCTTCTTGCTAATATTTGCTCAAGAAAGCTCATTCTTCCTCGCATGATGGACATTTTGGCATATAAGATTTCATGACACCTCCAATGGTACTTTTATTGACCTGCTTTGCATAAACAAGTTAGTGATCGACCCAACACTTAGCACCTTCATGGCTACATCTTTGGTTGTGGTTTGTCAGTTTTCCAAATTATTAGCTTTATGCTGTGTTCGAAGACTATTGATGCTCTACAAGGTATTGATTTTTTCTTCAAGTATGTTAAGAGAAGTTTCATCATTTTAGATCATGACTGATGCTTCTTGAGTCAATTTTAGGAATCACTGTGGAATATTTTATGTTTTAAGCTACACTTTTTACTTCATTTCATTTGTCGACTGAAGGCTACACTGAAATTGTCAATCAAACTTTAGTCCAGGCTCTTTCCATTGTCATTAGAAGAGTAGGTAGTGAGACATCTATTTTCACCTCATTCAACATATCTATGATTAGGCTAGCCATGTTTCTATAGGGCCTTGTCCTTTTGAAGTTTTTTGTGACCTCTAATCTTTGGTGCTTATGAGATTTCCTTTGTGCTTCCAACTCTAAATACATCTCACCAGCTGAAGGATCAAGATAAAGCTTCCTCATTTGTGAAGAGTTTGGATAAGATTCACAGGAAAAATTAGGACATTCTATATCAAACTCAGCCCGAGTTCTAGGGATTTCATGATTGATAATGACATCTGATTCTTCTCAATTTAGTGATCATGTTTGGCTTCACTTGGATGAACAAAAGTTTCCCAACAAACAATATCACTAGTTTAAGTGTGTTGGATATAGACTTTACATTTTTACTTTAAGTAGATTGGTCTAATACCTTTTGAATCGATCTTTCAGCTCTGCTTGGAATCCACAATGTTATTCTCAAGTTGTATGAGCTATCTTAACTTGGAGGAAGAAACTTCTAATGCTCACCCTGACTTCCAAATTTACCTTTCTTGATGTTTGGTTTAGCACCAACTACAAGAGAAAATGCATTACATACTTTATTGGTTGGAACTCTTATCAATACAGACCAAGTGGTTCTCAGATACATCTTTTCCAAAGGATTATCCAAGTCTGATTTATTAATTGGGGACAATTTCCTCATAAGCAGGGAGGAAATGATGAGGAAATCTATTGTTAGCTAGTTAGCTATAGTTTTTCATGTATCCAATCCTAGTGTAAATGACTTGTTGGAACTATTCAAAAGGTAGTTAGAAATAAAGGTGGAGAGATAGCGTTTGTTAGGAAAAAACTAAAGGTGGAGAGATAGAATTTATTAGGAAAAAGTTGGAAACATTAAATGTCTTTGTGAGTCCTAGCCTATAAATTTAGGCTTCTTGTATGTAAATAGGCATCTAGAAATAAATCAGCAGGAATTTATAATGAGGATGATTGTACAAACAAGATAGGATAATAATACTCATGACGATATAATACTCCAAGGTTCAAGAATATTGTGCAATTTATGACAATCATCTTATGGCAGCTCTACAGTCATAATAATAGATGACAGTCCAGTGAAAGTTCAAATGACAAAAGGTCATAATAAATATGATGCTCAAATGGAAAAAGGAACAAATATGATAGTCACCATACATTAAAAGGGACAAATAGAGTAGTAGCTTTAGCATTTAAGCACAGTCACCAAGCAAAGGGATGATGGAAGTACTGAGTATCAACAATAGTGCCATGAAAGGAGCAGCAATAATACCATAAAGAGAGCAGCAATAAAGACAGTCATAATTGTAGACTTGAAGTGCCATCATGATGCATAAAAGTGCAGAAATAATGACAATGAAAAGAGCAGCAATAGTGTCATGAAAGGAGCAGCAGTAATACCATAAAATGAACATCAATAAAGATAGTCATAATTGCAGACTTGAAGTGCCATCATGACACATAAAAGTTCAGAAATAATGACAGTGAAAAGAGTAGCAAATAATGCTTGCAAAGGATAAAAATTAATCTCCAAATAAGTGCAGCAAATAATGGTCAATAAGGACAACAATTAATGCACAAATGATGACAACAATTAAGTTGATCATCTAGGACACTCAAGACAAGAAAGGCCAGCAGTATCACTATGAAGGTGCACACATGAGGGAAAAATTTCAAAGTCTTCAAAAGGCATATGGCAATTATATGACTATCTTAGAAGTCAAAATGATAATGATTTGTAGAGGGGTGAATGAGGACAGTCATAAATGATTAAAGAAAGTGTATTAAAAAATAATGAATAAGAACAGTCCTTTTGCAAGTAGAAACACAGTAACTTCAAGAAGCATATGAATCATCAAGGTAGAAGAAGCAAGATCTTTGTTAATGGAAGGTGGTTTATGTTATAGCAGCCTTATGAAGGGAAGCATTTTTTGAGGACAATAGGACTGTGCAAAGACATTGAAAGAGTAGAGTTTCAAAGTTAAACTATGAACTAACCTATGCAAACTCTTGAAGGCCTAGTTATATGCAAGTAACTCACACAACCATCATCATGCATTAGTTTTCTCAAACTGAGGGGATTTAAGTGACCTGTTTATGCTCAATGTTGGTGCACTTAGGGATAATTTAAGCCTTTTTAGAAACCCATGCGGTCACAACTCAAGTTAGGGGGAGTTTGAGACTAAAATCATGCAAATTGGGGCAGTTTGAGGCCCTAAAAAAGAGGATTTTTTGCCTTATACGTCCAACAGCTTGAAGACCTCATGCAAAGAGTGTAAACTCAACTTTTTCAATTATTTCATGCAATTTTGGAGTGCAGTTCAAGTTCAAATTGGAGGTGGAGTTACATAGAGTTACAAAGAGGCAACAATTCAAGTCAATTCCTTTTCACCAAACGTTGCATGAGTTCACTTTCAATTCAACTCTTCTTGCACATTCAATGTCTTCCACGAGGTGCAACTTCTTTTAGTTGAAGATTTGTTCTATAAGATTTTTTTTAACTCTTTCCAGCTAGTTCTTCCTTTCTTCTTTTTCCTTGTGCAAAAGGATATCGATTGTAACTCATCTTTGAGAGATTTTCCTCAATTTACAATAGTAGTTTCAAGTAGAACATTCAAATTTGTATGAAGCTTTTGAAGCACCTTGTGATCAATAAAATATAGTGATTTTACCTTCTCAATATCTGTTATATTGTGTGTGTATGGGTGATTGATGCATATTTTATGTGATTAATGATTAGTCTTCAAATATGTTGTCTCATTCCAATTCCTTTGAGCAGAAGATATATGTTATATGCAAGTCATAAATTGTGCTATGAATGCCAAAATTTTGGTTGTGAGAACATTATGGTTTTCCTTCTAAATAAGCAATTGACCTTCTTATGAAATGATGTGCGAGCATGTAGAGAATTGAGTTGTGTGAAGACTTGTTGAGATTTTGGGAGAGTTTATGTGTTGAGGCTGCAATACAGATTTTAATCATTGGTGAATTGCCTCCTAGGGTTAGTATTCTTTTGATTTGAGTTCTATCCATTTTCTTGATCAAGTAGTAGTTTTAGGAGGTCCATCTAGGGAACCAACCCGCTCTGGAAGTTCATCTTCACCATAGATAACCCACAGTTTGAAGATGATCCAATGTTTCACAAGATAGCTAAGTTTCAGTACAAAAAATAAAGGTGGAGAGATAGAATTTGTTAGGAAAAAGTTGAAAACATTAAATGTCTTTGTGAGTCCTAGCCTATAAATTTAGGCTTCTTGTATGTAAATAGGCATCTAGAAATAAATCATATCGGGGGGAAGTGAAACATAAAGAGAAGATGGAACCGCCATTTACATAGATTTTTTTTGGTATTATGATTTGAAATTAAACTTGTACTAGTCTGAAAGTTCTGTACATGGAAACTCTCCAAGAAGAGATGGAAACATATGTCCACTTATCATCCATAAAATTAGAACACTCAATCTCTTGATTAGAATACATATTTAATGCATAAGTGCAATATCAAAGCTCGAAAGGCCTCAGGGGAAGATGAAATAGTTTATGTTTCAAAATTTACTAAGACAATGGTGCCTAGTTCAGGCTATTGGTGCTGAGTTAGCATCATGAAAGTTGGCTTCACACTTATCTGGTGCTGGTGCTGAGGTGAACAATGGAAATTGGTGCTAAGTGGATAGATGTTGTAGGAATGCTATTGTTAGTGCTCAAATTAATGATGTCAATGTGATGGCTCAAGGACTTCTGCTCCTTGACAATACAAAGAGATCAAGGGAAATAATGAATGCTTTAGGCTGCCAAATGTTAACTAATATGTTATTTAGAAGCTTCTGCACCTAGATGCTACTTGAATCACCCTCTCTTGGTGTAAACAAGGAAAGTTGGTATGTTAGCTTTAGTACCTATATCTAAAGAAGTCAATATATTTTTGAGAACATATGTCTACATATTTTAGATTGTGACTCAATTTAGGGCTAACAACAACTAGCTAACTCACAACTTGAACAATATCCAAGCTTTCTAAATGGTTTGATAGTATTTTGCGGTACTAGTACATATGTATATAGATTGTATATGGACTTCCATGGATGTTTGTCTTATGTGTTCATTGTGTAATAACATCATAATTATATTCAATTGCGAATTGTACATATGCTCTATTTGGTGTGGGATTAAGGAAAGTATGATGCAAATGTTTTATAGATACTGTTTGATAATGCTATTAATATTAGATAACTTTAAAGCATAGAAAATACAAAATTTGTTGCTTGCCATGTGAAAAGTGATCAGCTAGCACATGGCAGTCACAAGTTGGCCTTAATGAGTTAAACCAACCCCTTGGCATATACATATCTATGCCCCCCATATAAAAAACAGGCTTCATAATCCAATTGTCTCTTTGATGGAAACAACTAGCTGAATCATAGTGACAGTCATTGTCCACAAATATGACAGTCATTGTCTATACATTAGAGTTTGAGGAGCAGCAGCTATGGTTTTGTTGCCACCTTCCTTCAAGAGTAGTAATATAAGATAGAACCTTTCAAATAATGATGTCCATGTTATATCAATATGTTGCTTCATTTGACGTATTACTGATTTGCTGATTTTATCAATTCTGATTTGTCAATATAAGATTTCTCCCTTTCAAATAATGATGTCCATGTTAAATATCAATATGTTGCTTCATTTGACGTATTACTGATTTGCTAATTTTATCAATTCTGATTTGTCAATATAAGATTTCTCCCTTTCAAATAATGATGTCCATGTTATATCAATATGTTGCTTCATTTGACATATTACTGATTTGCTGATTTTATCAATTTTGATTTGTCAATGGCTTGCTATAAAGTAATGTGTCTTCTAGGTTTTAACACTCTCTTCATCCTTCATTTGTTTTACCTTTGAAACAACATTCAACTAACAACTAGTATAAGTTCCAATTTGTTTTCTTTTCAAGCACGTATTGAACATGCACATTTCTTACCTCTTACTTTCCTGTTTCTGGTATATCAGTTTGTCTATAAATTCTTACATGTTAGAACTTGAAATATTATCTTTCATGATTTTTAGGTTGATTTGATGCCAAATGGTTCAGGATCACATTGTGAGTTTGCATGGCTTCCATCAAACAATGATTTTCCTCAAGTTCCAACTGATATAAGCTTTACAAGGCCTAAAGCTACAAATGGATATTTGAGTGGTGGAGAAATGGGTGACTATTTTGATGAAACAAACCTCTTAGAGGATATGCTACATGCATGTCAGGGTTCCTAGAATTATAATGTGGGTCATTCTTTCCCCCAGGATAGCTATGCTGACATCTTGAATGGTGATTTTTTAGAGCTTAATGATATTGAGAATGGTGATTCTTCTCTATCCTTTGAGAGTGCATTCAATAATGAAGGTGATGGAATACAATTACGACCTCATAGTCTAGCATTGCATAGTTATCAGCAAGACATGTCATCTGAAGGTACATCCAAAAGAAGAATTCGTATGCAGCTGCATAAGATGGAAGCTTCGACAGGTCCAAATGAAAAATATGCAACAACCACAAACATCCATTATGCATCAAGTTGTTCGGGTGAGAATCAGATTGGTTCCATGTATGATCAACAAATTCAACAAGTGTTGCTAGATAGTTGTGGTGAGCATAGACGCAATTTAGAGGTGAGAACAAACTTCAAAGCTGTGATGATGATGTGCATGTCTTTTGTATTGACGTTTAAATAGTATTAGACCAATGCTTCTGAATCCTGATTAAAGAAGAGTTCAATAATCTTCTAGCTAATAGATGATTATGTGCTATGCCTATGAGGGCCATGTTATTGTTCTTGGGAATCTTCTGCTCTAAAGTTTATGGCAATAGTAATTGATGCACATTGTGTTTCCCCTTGTTCTGGTGGTTTATCAATATGTCTGATTGTGTGCTTGTACTTTTCTTAGATTTTGGTGTGCTTGTACCTGTCATAGCTACAACACTTGAATATAATATAGTGTGGAGGTTTAAATAAGCTCCTTGATTCCATTGGCAAGTTGTCACAACTAACACTTGAGCATTGAAGGGTGTAAAAGTTTAAATAACCTCGATTCTATTGGAAACCTGTCATAGCTGCAACACTTGATCATAGAAGATTGCAGAGGTTTAAATAACCTTCATTATTCCACTGGCAACCTGTCACGTCTGCAGTACTTGAAAATAGTAAGTTGTAGAGGTTTAAAATTTAAATAACCTCCTTGATTCCATTGTCAACCTATCACAAATGTAGCACTTGAACATAATAGGAAGTTTCAAAAGTTTAAATAACCTCCTTGATTCTATTGACAATCTATTGCAGTTGCAGCATTCGAAACTAAAATATTGTCATGGTTTAAATAACCTCCTTGATTCCATTGGCAACCTGTCACAGCTGCAACCTTTAACATAGAAGGGTGTGAATGTTTAAATAACCTTCTTGATTCCATTGGCAACCTGTCACAACTACAATGCTTCAACATGGTAGGGTGTATAGATTTAAATAACCTCCCTCATTCCATTGGCAACCTGTCACAGCTGTAGCACTTGAACATAGAAATGTGTAAAAGTTTAAATAACCCCCTTGATTCTATTGGAAACCTGTCACAGCTGCAACACTTGAACATAGAAGACTGTAGAGGTTTAAATAACCTTCCTGATTCCATTGGCAACCTGTCACATTTGCAACACTTGAAAATAGAAAGTTGCAGAGGTATCCAACTTTGTATCCTTTCCAAGTTTCCATATCAATGTCTGGATCCTTGAAAATTGTATATATATGTTTGGTAGGTTAGCTTGCATCTACATTCAAAATAATTTGAAATTACCATTATCTTTCCCTTTCTCAAGAATTCAAAGGGTGGAGTGAAATACTTCTAAACTGCTCTAGCTTTGAAACAATAGTGTGTACTCAATCATAATTATCATGAAATCAGACGGCTTACTAAGACTTTATATACCGTACAGAATGTTTAAATACATCTCTATATACCATGTTTAAATAAGTTTCATGAAAGGACCTGCCAAAACATCTCATGAATGAATCTACTTAGTTACAATCTCAGGATGTAAGTACTACTAGTTGAGAACTGAGAAAATTTTAAATTGAATGCTACAATGGGCAAGTTTTATTGTATTGGACCAGAAAACTACAACAAATCAGAGCTTTGTAATATAAACCTGCTTGTGGTGTTGCTAATATTGCACTATAAAGACAATTAGATCTTACAACTTTCCAAGTCACCTCCCGATATGCATTTAAGTACAGAGTCTAGGCTGACCATGTAATACAATCCAAAAGCTCCAAATATCTATATTTGAATTTTGAATTTTAGATTTCTACTTCTGAGGTCCAAAATTAAATACAGTTTATGTGAAGAAAGAAGAAAAGAAATTAAGGAATTTGATTCTCACTTTCCACAACCAGGATTGGGTCAAGCATTTTTTGGTTTTTCATTCAATTTTTCTTATACTGAATTGATTAATAGTTCAATTAAATGGGCTCTTTGGGCACCCAGGGACATTCAAGTAAACCAGGTCCTGCCTCTTAGACACACACACCCAAGGGGTCAAGAAAATTCTACACTTAACTAGGTGACACCATCCTTCCTAGGAAAGAAATAAATACTATGCTTCCCTTTTATTATCTACATGCTATATGAACATAAATAATGGGCTACATAACTTGAGCCAAATCTCATCCCAACTCCTTTTAACTGGTTGTAATACCTTATCTTCACTGAATCTGAACTCTTATGCAAATTCCTTCTGCAATACCTTCTTCCTCATCAACAACAAGAATTTGTGTATGCAGATCATTCTCTAAGGTGTCCTACACTAATGCAAATCAACCTCTACTTTGGAAAATTTTCCTCAGGAAAACATATACTTTCCTACAAGTTAAGCTCAAAAAACTATACTATAACCCTGCAAATAAACTCCAACAGAATACCCTGTTCCTGAAATTCATGCTCAAGACTGGAAACAGTAACCAATAGATGTTAAAAAAAAATGAGCAAGAATCTTGAATGCATTTTAATGTCTTTCGATTTGATTTCTCCTTTCACAAGATTTTTTCATTAATGCATGCATTACTATTTGTAACCATGATTTCTCTATCATTATTGTTAGTCATTGTCCAAATTATAGATAAACACACTGGGATCCTAATACGTATTGATCAATCCATCAATGAGATTCAGAGTAGAATACCTATGGAATTAGGACATTTGCATTGCAATCACAAACCATTAGTACTTTCTTTTAAGAGGTAACAAAAGCTATGGTTTTTTAACTTAATTTCCATATTGGATCTTCAATTACATTATATCTTTAATTTCCTATCGGCGTATCCCTTAAACCTCTTATGGGTACTATTAACTGAATTCCCACAGGTCTCCTACATAGGGATTGCAGCTTGTTGTTCATGACTGACAATTTTTATTTTTTTTGTGCAGCACATCACAAATATGATATGTACTCTCTTCGTAACCTTCCATTTTAATTGAGATGCTATCACGGGACTTAGCTTCATTTATAAATGTGCAGATTGTCTCTACAATTTCTTTGAGTCACATTTTTATCTTCGAGTTTTATTGATGATTTTGGAAAATCATAGGAAAATGCCATTTTGATTGATCAATTGGACACAAACTCTTTTAGAGTTTAGAAACTCATGTTCCTCATCAATAATCTCTTGACCCCGAATTCCTCCTCCAGAATGAAGATCTCCATTACAACATAAAAAGTCACTTTCCTGAACACTTGATCCATGCTCATCGAATCCTCTATTCTCTCTCTAGAGTCACTATCACAAATGACAACTTTTCTCTCTCTATCAGTCATGATTTTTATGCCATTCCTACTGCTACCAAATACCTCCTCCAACATATGTTCTTAGTTGTGGTATTCGTTGGCAAGTATGAGTTTAAGATGTGATCTTTAGCTATATATCTTTCTAATTTTTAAAATTTTGTTGTCTTTCATACATGAATGACATAATGTTTTATGCTATGGCTTCTAACAGGGCATTGGGATACTCCTGGATGGTCTATTTGGAACAGGAACCGGTTCAATAGTTTCAATGTAAGAAGGATAATACCTTCATTTTTAATCCAGACATAGTTGCAATTCTTTTAGATTCTAGAACCTGTTGTTTTTTCTAGGGCTTATGACTGGCAATCAAAATTTATAGCCTGAGACCATCCCATCTTGTTTCAGTATGGATAAATTTTAATATGTAAAAACACCCAATTGTCTACATTCTTGCTTTTCTAAAGAAAAATGGATGCCAAATAGTTGATATCTTTTTTTAATTGTGTACTTTTTTTCTTCCCTCTTTTTCCCCATTGTTGATTTTGAGCTATCTCATCCTCAATGTTTGTTACACATAACTTATTTGAATGTCCATCATCTTTCTTTTTTCCTTTGACTCTTCCTGAAGGTTTTAAAACTTTAGATTGTCGATCTTTCTCAATTTCTACACTCAAGTGCTCCTTTTAGGTGTTCTCTCTCATGATTCCTGCACCATAGGGAAGATCTCTACTAGAACATAAAAAATAACTTCCCTACACATTCAATATATGATCTTTTGATGTAATGGATTCTATCACAATACATTGATCCTAAATAAAACCTTTTTGTTGCTTCTCGTTACTCTTTTTTTGACAAACAAGAAATTTAGCCCACTGTGATTTCCCACTATCACTAATCCTTCTTGGTTTCTATCTTTTTACAACACCCCCTCTTGGTTTCCCTCTATAATTCTGATGAACAACACCCTCAATATTTGTTTTACATGACTCATTCAAATGTCCATGAGATTCATTGCGCTCTTCTACCTTTCTCAGAGATTATGTAACTTCATGTGGAAAATAACATTTTAATTGATCAATAGAACATTGATCTCTCTCAATAACATCAATAGGACATCCATCTCCATGGGGAGCATCAACCTCAATATTCATTCTACCTAACTCATTAAAATCTCCATGAGATTTACTTCATCTGCATATCCAAGTGATCTTGAAACTGCACATTGCAAATAGCATTTTGATTGATTAGTAGAACATCTCTCTCTCTCTCTCTCTATTCCTAGACATTTATTCTCCTCTTCTAGATGTTCCTATGTGTCAAAGTTTCTCCTAAAAAATGAAGGTCTTCATTAAAGTTTAACAATACACCTCTCTAAGTGTTTAACATGACTTCATTTCATCCTTTGAATTCTAGAACAAAACCTGGACCCTGCAGACCTTCTCTTTTTGGCTCATCATTGTTCTCTTTTATAAAATTCCTGCAGCTACCAATTGTGGAAGATCTCACCTGTTCTAATTGGTGATGTTCTAGATTTGTCTCAGGGCCTTTCCATCTCACACCACTCCCTCTTTTTGTCACCTTTTGATTGTGGATTACCTCAGCAACAATTTTTCTTTCACCAAATTCAGTATCTAAACATGATAGTCAAATTTAAATGTCATTTATTTTTTCTTTAGAACTTCACTTAAGTTTTCACCCACCATATAGTGTATCTTACTATCATACATAACATACTATGCTTGCCTATCATCTTATTAGAAAATATTGGATTATGTTTGTCTAACAGTGAATCATGAACAAGAGTTCTCATGCAAACCTTCCTATGAGCTCCGCTTCTAGTGATTCTCCCTATGGTTTTATCTGCAACGTTGTTATTTGAAGAAAGCCTAGCATCTTTGTCAATAATTTTTCAACTTGCTAAACTTTTTTTAATTATTTCATTTGTGCTATCATTTGTTTCTTCTATAGAAGACACTGCACTATTGGATTGTAATGGTATATCAATGGTGGAAATTTTTGGATTGTTAATGCATCCGACCCTTAAGAATTGTTTAAATCTAAAAGATCAATTATTCCATATACAGAGGGAACAAAACTTTCTACCTTATGAGAAGAAATTTTGCTGGATATACGGGAAATGATTGTAGTACTTCATTTAATGTAAAATTAAAACACATTTAAATTTTACCTTTAATTTCCTATTGGCTTATCCTTGAACCTCCTATGGGTGCAAGTGCTAGTTTTAAATATTTTTATTTGTTCTCATAGAAACTAATTTTTTGTTTTTTTTAACACAACTTCAACATAGAATGAAAATTGCTGAACTTAAGCAACTATGCTCTAGGCTAGATGTTGTTGAGGTATATGGTGGCTTGTTTCTCTTCTTATGGTATATAGATAAATGTTGTATGCAATTTTTAGCTGCATCTTATATATTGTCAGATTATTAATTGTTGTTTTTGTTTAAATGTAAAGGATAAAGAGAATTGTATTCTAGTTATTTGTCACTTACATCATCTTTTTATATAGTAGGAAACTTGTGTGTTTTAGTACCTTGCTTTTAATATCAAATAAGACATGGTTTCTTTATAAAGTAATTTTTGTTGGGCTTGGGGGATCAAGTAATGCTTTAACTGGACACCGTCTTTTTATATAATAGGAAACTTGTGTGCTTTAGTACGATGCTTCTACTATCAGATAAGATATGATTTCTTTATAAAATAATTTTGGTTTCCCTTGGGAGATAAGGTGATGATATAATTGATCATTTCTCACCTTTTTAGTGGCAGATTTTTGAATTAATCAATATTGTTGCTCTTTGTTGGGTGTTTTACTGCCTATTTTTTCACTTTTTCTTCTATGTTGGGTTCTTGTAATTGAAATTGCTATTGATTCTTGCACTCACACTACAGGTATGGGATGCAATAGCAACAGATCCAAAGTTGCTTGTGTATTTGAAATCTTATCGTAACACTATTCCTATTCCAATAAATTGGTGTCAGAAACAAAAATTCTTATAGGTTTGTGCCTTTCTAGCCTTGGTATATGTGATGTGCATGATTGCATGATGAATAAATATGGGAAGGGTGAGTAAGGTGGATTAGGTGTCACCCCTCTTATTTGTATATGTGGTTCTTGCAGGGGGGCGGTTCACCCACAATTATAACAAGCATGGAGTATTGGTATGTAGGTGGATGCAAAAGGAGATTTTTGACATGGGTTCTGATTGATAAATAGATAGATTAAGGGGGATGCAACTATTTGAATAATATTGATTTCATAGTCTATGCTTATGCATTTTTGGATCAATAGCTAGCATGACTAGAGAATTGATTTTAGGTCACACTGTCTTTTTCTCGTTTCTGTCAAAAATAGTTTGCTATACTTATTACCTTGATTGAAGCTATTGGTTTTGACAATGCAGAGCTCATCGGCTATTTCAGATCCTCTCTTTGATTTTTTTCTAGCTTTTTTTTGGTTTCAAATTTTCGTTGGGATTTTTGTCAGCCCAGCTGTGAATAGAATTTCTTAGCGCTAGAAATTATTTATTGCCGACAACCGGCGGCGAGTTTCCTAGGATTGTTTATGACGACATGCAGTGGACTCCTATCCATTGATTGTTGCATTCCTTTGTATGTGACTGCTAGTGTATACATAGCAGGAGGTGTTTTTGTGGCTAGTTGGATTGGTAAGTTGCTTCCTTTTTACAATATAGATTACATGTTCATTTATTTTGATTGGTGTCTAGTAAAGCATGATGATTTTTTTTGCCTGGGTTGTTTCAACTATATTGAAACTTAATCATGTCCTTTATTTTTTGTTTTCTTATAATATGCATGTGGTTTGGGTATTAGGGTGCATTTAACTTTTTGTTCCATGTTATTACTGATATGACTTATGTGAAATATTCTTCACAGAGGTTTCATGTTGGATTCTTACTGGAGAGAGACAAGCGACAATTATTAGGTCGAAATATGTTCAAGTATTGATGAACTAGGACATGAGTTTTTTTGACACATTGAAATAATGGAGATATTGTGAGTCAAGTGTTAAGTGATGTGCTACTTATTCAATCTTCTTTGAGTGAGAAAGTATGTTCCCATAACTCTTATATTCTTGAAAAGAAAAAAAGGTCTTTAATACATAATTTATTATCTTTATTTTTATTGAGGAACCAATGAGTCTGTTTCCTGGGTAAAAAATATATTGTATGTCACTTGAGGTCGACTTGATAAGAGGTCAAAATATTGACAAATTGAAGTGTTGATGAACTAGGTGGGAAATTATGTCCATAACATGGCAACATTTTTTTGAGGGCTTGTTGTGGGATTCTTAAACAGTTGGCAAGTTTCCCTTGTAACTCTAGCTATTGGTCTCTTATATCTTATGTTAGAGATCCCATCTATTTTTTAAACTAACTATTCTTCAATTTTTGTCTCTTATTTGTTTTCTATCAAAGTACTCTCTTTCTAATCTAGTAATAGTATATTTCTAAATTTATGCTTGTGAATGCGGTTTGGGAAGTGTTCTTGTTTAGTGTTTACTTTTGTTGTTGTCAACATATGAAGTTTTTTGTCCTTTATGATTATGTGGGGATTCTAACTTGGTTCACATGCTTTTTGTTTTAGACCAAGTGGACAGAGTTGAGGCTGTATAGAAAATGCAGGTGCCAACTACAGTTGAATGTCTTCAACATCCTTTCTTCCAGGTTTGTTTTTAAATTTTTTTTAGTACTATGCAGTTCTATATTTTTCTTGTTTCTATTTTATGACTACGTGGTAAATGGAAGTCTCTGAGACATCCTACATGCTGAGCAAATGTTATTTGGAAACATGATAGATTTATGAAATATGAGTCCAATCATTATTTCTACCATTTGATCAAAATAGATTGAGGAGAACCTAACAAACATTTTAAATTTTTGTGTAGGAACATCAAAGAATATTAAATTAGACTGGGATACTCATCTAAAGATATCCTATGGTGCTACAAAAGGATTAGCATATCTTCATCATGACTGTAACCCATGCATTGTTCACAGGGATGTAAAGATATCTAACTTTCTTTTAGATGACAACTTCGAAGCACATTTGTCAGAATTTGGCATTGCCAAGTGCATTTCCTCGGCCAAAAATCACACGATCTCCACCTATGTTATGGGTACTACTGGTTATATTGACCCCAAATATGCAAAACCTCAAGGCTCAATGAGAAATCTAATGTTTACAGCTATGGTATTGTTCTTCTAGAGTTGCTGATAGGAAGGAAAGTTGTGGAAAATGACTCAAATTTACTTTAGTTGGTAGGATTCGTGATTAGTGATAAAGAAACCAGCAATATATAAAAATGAAGAGGTAAATGATCAATTTTTTTAAGGGATAGTTCAATGGTAAGAGAAATAATTAAGTAATAGTTAACATGGTCATAATATGATAGTAATCAAAACGAGAGAAGCCTACAGATGATTGGAGCTTTATCACAATCATAGAATGCAAGTTCCTTTGCAAAGATGTATCATGTACTTATGCATTACAAGGGTAAGGGATTGTAGGTTATGATGAACAATCATACACAAATAACAGTTAAAGGATCAACAAGTATTACAAGGGTAAGGGACTGTAGGTTATGATATAAAAGAATAGTCATGTTCCTATTCTTTTGTAAGTTGTTGAACAACATAAAGGAAAGGTTTTAGAGCATATTTCAACTAATTTTTTTTCCCTTTCAGAAATGTATTGTAATCTTTTCAAGTTCTTTCATGTTGGGACAACAAATTGCAACTCCATTTTCAAGCTTACACAGTTGTATGTAACATCTTTTTGATTAATAAAATAAGCTATTTTTACCTTCTCATTGTTGTTTTATTGTGCAAATATTTTAGATAGTTGATAAGTAATCTTTTTTATTAATAAAATAAATATTAAACTACAAAATGATGCAATTAAAAATGCACTAAATATACTACCAAATCAATGAATAAATATATGACTAAAGTTATGACTAAATTAATGACTAAATATATGACTAAAGTAATGACTAAATAAATGACTACCATGACTAAATAAATGACCAGTTTACAACAATCAATGACTTAATTAATGACTAAATATACGACTAAATTAATGACTAAATATATGACTAAATAAGTCACTATCATGACTAAATAAATGACTAGTTGACAACAATCAATGACTAAATTAACGACTAAATCAATGACTAAATCAATGACCAAATTAATGACCAAGTCAATGACTAAATAAATGACTAAATAAATGACTAAAATAGTTTAGTCATAAATTTGGTCGTGTTATAAATGACCGGCAATAAACTACTATGGTCACGTGACCAAAATTAGTCATTTATATACAATTTTTAGTAGTTTATTTAGTCATATATTGTTGTTTTTGTACTAGTGATGTCTCGCTTTCCTCTTCTCTTCCTGAATTTCCCTCGCTCGAGGAAGAAAGATTTGATAAATACCTATTTGGTGGTACCTGCACTCATAAGGATTTTGGATGAAGTTCTTTCATGATGATGTGATCCCAAGGTGACATTATGATTAATCTATCATTTCATCGCTAGAATTTCACAGGTTATAAGGTAATCAAGTCTTGATAGATTGCAAGTTATTGTTACTACCGTCCAAATGTGTCCATCACAAATCAAATCTACTTAATGTTTTAACTCCCAAACTTTGTAACAAGTGTTAAATGTGACTATGGTCCACCAGTTACACAACCAAGGCCTTAAATGTATTCTCTAATTGTAATCAAGGACTTTTCTCTTCATTCAAGTAAATAAACTTGAAGGGAAACACCACCAAGTGGTTTATTGGACACCTACATGACTAAAAATAGCAGAAAATTTACATTTAATTTCCATATGTCTAATGGTTAACGGGAGTGTTATTACGCTGGTTAAGTCATCATAAGTTTAGGGTTTAGGGTTTAGGGTTTTTTTAAGTCATCTTAAATCTTCCTGTGTCTAATTGCTAGGAGACTTTTGGTATGTTTTAAGGTAGGATGAGTGGTTGCATCAATGTTCTAGTTCTCTACGACAAGGTTTCAACATCTTCAAATAGTGAAAGTTAGTGCTCATAGTCATTTTAAACAACAAAATTTTGATTATGTCTTATGGTAGGATTTGATAACTTAAAATATCTCTACTTCGAAACAAAATTATCTCTAACAACTCTAAGAGCTATAATGGGATGGCCACCATCATAGGAAATATTCTTCATTCTCACTTTTAGGTGTTAAAATTTAACAATACCTTGATTGATGAAAGAGCCCAAAGAGCCTTTCTCCATGGTATCCAAGTACACATAGCAGTGGTCTTCTCTGATACGGTTGGACAGGATTTAAAGAACTTAGATAGGAATTATTCATTTAACCTAAGGTTTTCTCATAGTGCCATCATTGGAAAAGTATGATCAAATTCTTCTATTATGAAGAATTGGTCTATGTGCCTCTAGTAATCACTATAAATGTTTGTAAGGATAAAATGACTAATTGCATCAGGTAGGAGAGAATCAATTTTGAGTTCTTCAAATATTATATTCCTCTATTCATAATTTTTAAGGGTTGTGTGTGGAGGAGGTTATCACTACCAAGAAGGGAGGATACCTTTCCTTGCATATGCTTGTGGTGGAGGTATTAAAGAAGAATTGTATTCCTCTATTTCCATTCATTAGATCTTTCTTAGCCTAGCATATACTTGGGCTAAGTCTACAATTGCTTCAGACTCATGCGATGAAGGCTATGTGTGATGAAATCCTAGACCTCAACCAAGATGTGGGTAGATTATGGGAGTTTTTCCAAGACCTGAGGCTGGTTGATAAAAATGTGAAAGACTAAGCTATTTTATTTTTTCTGTCCTATCTTATACCATTTTACGAGAATGGGGGTGCCAATGTACGAGAAGATCTTTGGAAACTAGGCATGAAAATTGTAGGTTAAAGAGAATGGGGGTGCCAAACTTACAATACTAATTGTCCCTTGCTCGTCGATTTTCCTTGAGTTCCCTCAACCTCATCCTCGGCGTTGGTATTGACCTTGTTTTCACTCCTCGAAGCTCTTCCTCGATATTGATATTGACCTTTTTTTCACTCCTCCAAACTCTTCATCGGCGCTGGTATTGACCTTGTTTTAACTCCAAACTCTTCCTCGGCGCTGGCATTGACCTTGTTTTCACTACTCCAAACTCATCCTAGGCGCTGGTATTGACCTTTCACTTCTCCAATTTGATGAGCTACAACCTGGTTTCGTTAGGTTTTAAAGTATGTTAATTAAATTGAAAATTATGGCGCCATTTAGCTAGGTTTTAATATTCTACAATATAGTTAAGTATATATTCGCTATATTTTACATAATAAATAATACAATTATTCAATTTATTATAATTATATATTATATTCTTTAACAAAATTATTAAATACGTATAAAATTATTATAATTAATAATTAATAATAAGTATATTTTTATATAATACAAAATATAATTAATATAATATATATTTAATATATTAATATATATTAATATATTAATATGAGAGAGAAACTAAATTTTGATTGGTTGTTTCATGTCAACAATCCAAGGATGGCATGTGTCCTTGGGAGTTATGCTCAAGGTAGCATGCCATTTGATTAAAGATAAGATAATTCTCGTTTAAAACCTCTTCAATGTACCCATTGCACACTTAAGGAGACAAAGATAAATACAAGGAAGAAAATATAGAGAGAGAGGGAGATAATGACAAACATACCAATAGAAAGGGAGACAAAGAGATAGAGTGGTCAAGATAGATAGACAAGGCTCTCCACCGCTCCACTCCTCTCTCCCCCCCCTCTTCTCCCTCTCCCCTTCTCTCTCCATTCCTCCATCTCCCTCCCTCCTACTCTATATCTCTATTTCTTTATCTCCCTCTCCCTCTCCCTCTCCCTCTCCTCTCTCTATCTCTTTCTATCCATTTCTTTCTCTACCTCTATCCACGATCTTTCTCTATCTCTTTCACCATCCCCCTCTATCTCTCTATATCACCCCCTTTCTATGTCTCTCCAACTCCCTCTATATATATTGAGCTATCTCTCCCTCTCTCCCCTATCTTCTTCTCTCTGTCCCTTTCTACATATCCCTATCCCTCTCCCCCTCTTCTTTCTCTCCCTCTTCTACCTATCTATCTCCCTCTCTTCTCTCTTTTCCTCTTCAACCTATCTCTCACTCTCTCCCCCTCTTCTCTATCTATCCTCCTCTACCTATCTATATCCCTTTCTCTCCATCCCCCTCTCTATCTCTCACCATCTCTCCCTCTCTATCCCCCCTATCCATCGACTCTCTATCTCCACCTCTATTCCTTTCTCTTCCCATATATCTCCATCTCTCTTTCTCTTCCCATATATCTCTCTCTCTCTTTCTCTCCCCATCTATCTCTATCTACCCATATATTAACTAAGAAGCCATGCAAGCATACAATAGTATATGTTGGTAAAAACTATAATAGTGTTTTATTAAACTATAAGTAACACTTATCTTTCTAATGTCAAGCCTTCTTATAAAAATAATGTTTTATTAAACTATAAGTAGATTATTGTCACCACTCTTCATTCAACATGAAATGCCAAATGTAGCAATTATGTTGTTTCTTTTGTCAAGTTTCATTAAACAAGCTATTTACTAGGTTGAATAAAGTTGTGTTATGACCCTTCATCTCTTTAAAATAATTAGACAATATTAGCGATATCAGGAAGGGGAGAAAACTAAACTCCTTCAAAATAGGGGTAGTTGTGGGTTTGTTGATTTTCTTTGCATACTATATACTTAGTTCCTCTAGGATAAATAAGTCATTTTAGATCATTTTCTTAGTTGTGTATCCTAACTAATATAGAGTAAGCTTTTTCATTTTAATTGACTACTACATAATAGTTTATGTGTTGAAAGAATTGTTTCCATTCTTTGTAGTTTTTACATTGGAATACAAATCATATTTAATTTCATGCCAATATACTTCTTTCATAAATATATTTGTTTGAAATAAGTGATTCATAACCCATCTAATCAGATCATAACCTATCAAAAAGGCAATAGGAATTTTCTAAAGAAAAGAACACTTGACCCAATCATAAGTGTATGGTCTTCGCAGAAAGGAGTCATCCACCTTAGCAATAACAACTACCTAATTTAGACCTAGTAAGTTCAAATCAACCAACCTATGAACTTGCCTTTAAGAGGCTTCCAACAAGTTTAGAATGACCAATTTAAAAAATCCAAACAACTCTCAAAGCCTGACAAAGAATAGAAGTCAGATTTCACACTTTGACTCCTTGAATCCTTGTAATAGTGCAAACCTAGTTTTTTCCCAATAACTCAAAACTTTCCCAAAATACCAGAGAAACCCTTGATGGCTTTAGACACCCATTTTGTAGTTATTAAACATACTTCAAGGGCAAGTACAGGTGATTTTGCACTCGTTGATTCCCTAAAGAAAACCTTATCTTGAGTATAATCCATCATAGTGACATATGATCACATCATTATTGACCATTTGATATCATGAAAAACCTCCAAAATATAGTAATCAAATAACCCATATCGGCAAGAATTTATGCAGGTCTCTCCAATTCATAAATCATTATATTCTCATTTTTAGCATATCGGCGAAAGAACAAAAATGTCACACTGATCGTATTACATAAGAAGATACACATCGGGATGACACGGTCCACGGTTTCACCCATAAATATTTTCGTCGGCAAGACAAGTTCCATCGGGGTGAAATGAAAAGGTCATACCGAGCATATAGGTCTCACCGATGAAGTTCGATCGGAAAGAAACCTCTCTTGTCTCACTGATCAAAGCACAAGGAGTTGTATCGAAAGGAGTCTTGGTGACATGAGATTGAAGGAATAATCATCAGGGAGACTTATAACATTGGGTAAATTACTGAATGTCTTAGTGATACACCATGTCTTGCCGATGAAGACACAAACAAATCAAGATAGTCATCAGGGTGACTCTTGGAAAAATTTATATGAATCAGATGGATAGATTATGTGATATTAGCATAATGTCTCTCTAAAAAAAAGAATGTTTAATGAATGTTAGTCAATCCTAAATAAAATGATTGCCCAAATTCTGAATTGTCTTTCCGATAGAACATTTGATGTGACAGTGGGTAAATTTGAAGATCACCTATGCTCATGTTCAAAGCTAGGATTACTAATGAAGACATATCGGGGAGATTGGATTATGGTCTCATCGATGAAGGGAATCTATTGGCAAGACAATTCATCGGTGTGGCATTGGATCTATCTTGCCGAAGGAAGTCATTGACAAGACATGGACTATCGGAGTGAGTTTTCTATCCTATGCTGATGATTGATCTCTCACTGATGGGTTGGCTTCGGTGGTCATCGCCAAGAGTCTCCATGATGACATGGTGTAGGTATATTTAAAACTCCCATAGAGGTCATATTGGTGTGACATTGGATCTGTCTTGCCGACAGAATTCATCAGCAAGACATGAACTATCAAAGTGAGTTTTCTATCCTGTGCTGATGATTGATCTCTCACTGATGGGTTGGCTTCAGTGGTCATCACCAAGAGTATCCACGATGACATGGTGTAGGTCTATTTAAAACTATTGAAGAGGTCAGATCAGTGTGACATTGGATCTGTCTTGCTAACGAAAGTCATCGACAAGACATGAACTATCAAAGTGAGTTTTCTATCATGTGCCGATGATTTATCTCTCACTGATGGGTTGGCTTCGGTGGTCATTTCCAAGAGTCTCACTGATGAAGTTTCATTGGTGAGACCATCAGTTCTTTCACCGACAGGAGCACTAGGAATATATCGGCAAGACATGTGCCATCAGTGTAAATCTTGAATGTTCACCCGTCCCGCTAAGTTACATCGACAGGAGGATATCGGCAAGAGTTATGGCGACATATTCAAGACCAAAAGAAAAGTTATCAATGAGAATTATAACATCAGAGGAACCACTGAATGTGTTAGTGCTACTAAAAGTTAGGCTGATGAAGAAACAAATGAACCAAAATGATTGTCGGGGTGACTCTTGGCAATGTATACGGGACAAATGTTAACATCGGTCAGATGTGTAGAGTGTTACCCTGATCAACAAAGTATTTAGTGAACGTTGGTTGGGGTCTAATGTATAGATCGACCAAAGTTTGAAGGTGTCTTGTTGACCAGTTCATTTGATGTGACAGTAAGGAATTCAAAAATTTGTTACATTCGTGCCTGGAGTTAAAACTTTAATGGTGCCACGGAGTATACGTAATTTCATAAATTGAAAGGAAATCGTTGCAAAATGAACATTATTGCGAATTGGTAATGAAGGAAATGAGGAGACAAACAAAGGGCCAGAGAATTGTTTCAGTTGAAAGAACTCAATCAAAACCAGTAAGTCCTCTACATTTTAACTTTTTCATTTCTACAATTTTAAGCGAGTAATATGGAAGGCACTAGCTCGGGGAAGTTGAAAGGTAGAAAAAAAAGTGAGTGCAGTCACCCTAAGAGTAAGAAGTGGAAAGTTGAGTATGGAATTGAGCCGAAGGGTGCTAAATGAAAGTTGAATCAGGATTTAATTGACCAATTTACTTGCTCTGGGTCCAGAGGTAGGTGCTCTGTGCAACTGAGGGCGGAAGTGGATAAATTGGATGACAAGTGCAAGCACATAGGAGATATTTGGACCCCAAGAAGAGGCTATGAATTGTTTAGATTCCACTTTCAACGAAGAGATTGTTTTGAGCTAGTTTGTAATCTGTGGCGTCTAAATTTGGGAAAAATGGTTTTCCCTAATGTGTTTGTCAATATAGAGCTGGTAAAATTTTTGGCCACCCACTATGACTCAAAACTTAAGGCCATATGTGGACCATCTAGGAAACTGTTCGTATACATATCAGAGGCTTCAATATGTGAGGTTTTTAAGTTGGAAGGGTGGTGTAATGAGAAAATTGTGAATGAAGAGTTGGAAAAGGAGTTTTGGAGAATGGACACCACTTACAATGATTGGAGGTTTCCCTTACATAGAATTAAACAAGATGGTAAAACTATCCCACTTGACGATGGCGATGGGCCTCCATTCCATGTGGAATTATTCAAGCCCTATATGAGATATACCTATTTCTCGGTAGGACAAGTGTTGGGTATGGAAGTTCCTGAGTATATGTCCATTGTTCCCATGGTAATTGCAGCTGACATTCAATGCCATAATTCTAGGTTATTCGACTATGCTTCATTTGTCTCCAAGGAGCTCGACTTAGCATTGGTGGCAATCAAGAATAAATCCCCTATTTTTCACCTTAGGCATTATTCTCTTTTAATGCATCTAGTATTGTACTTTAGACAAGAGTTAGGGATTTGGCCAAAAAAGTTGAAGGTTTCACAGTTTGATAAAGAGGGAAAATTGTTACCCATTCAATTGTGGATTGCCATTTGGGACAATAGGTTTGCTAATTCCAGTTTCCTGTATTTTGAAGAATATTTTGTAAAGCCAGTATATGAATTCTACAGTCATCCTTGTGCACACCCATTGTCTGATGAAATAAAATGCTTCCTTCAGACCTAAGGACTTTAATGGACCAATTGATCACAATTGGGGAGACTGGTATTGATTGGAAGATGCTACTATGGTAAGGGTGTTTGGTTTTGAGGATTCTCCATTCATTTTTCCTAAAACAGTCCCAAATAGGATTGCATATTTGGAAATTGTAAGACAAATGGATTTTTCTAGTTTCATGAATTTTGGTTCATTCGGAAAACATGCATTTATGCCTAGTACTCTGTGCTTTGGTGATTTTACTATGCTTGCAAAGGAATGATATGATTTGATCCTTGACAAATTATTGAAGTATAATATGAATAAGGGTCCACCAAGAGAAGGTTTTAATCCAGAGGGATATATCAATTATGCTAAACAAAGGATAAACTTTGGACGATATGATCATGTGCCTTATCAGTTTGATGACATGATTAGAAATTTGGAGGCAGAGGAAGTAGAGAGAGTGGTGGAGGAATACAACCGAGGGTTGTCGGATACATGGTTCCCTTTTTCTGGAGATGAGGAAACTGAAGAAGATATGCCAGGAGACCTACCCAGTAGGATTTCCAGATTAAAAACTCAAGATTACAACTGCCCTCCTAGAGAACTAAGTGTTGAAGAGAGCCAAGATACAAACACCAGATAGATGGAATATAGGTCATTTGTAGCAGACAATGAATTTTTGAATTCTTCAGAATTCAAATCTTTCTTGTATAAGCAAAAGGGCAAGGAGATAAGGGAGGCAATTGATAATATTACACCAAGCAATGAGGAGAAACTACTAAATAATTTGAAATTAACTATGGATAGAGAAATGGCTAATATGACCCCCGACAAAGGAAGGAAAATGTTAGAGGATGC
Source organism: Sequoia sempervirens (assembly GCA_007258455.2). Lineage (NCBI taxonomy): Eukaryota > Viridiplantae > Streptophyta > Pinopsida > Cupressales > Cupressaceae > Sequoia > Sequoia sempervirens. The sequence continues at coordinate 197,518 of VDFB02345791.1, read as the reverse complement.
TGGAGTTATGATCTTTCCAGTGCTTGATTTGAATTCTCCATTGGTGTTTGATAGCTTCTTAAAGGATAATAGTACCAAAAACAAGCTTAGTCCAGAGGGGGTGACAAAAATATATGCTAGATCCAAATATAACCCGGATGAAGGATCACTCATGATATGGGTCTTGTATCCACCTCATAGAAAGTCAGTGGTGATTGATACTGAGAAAGCATTTGGACATGTCATGACTCTGAAGGTTGGAGAGGTAGATCCTGTGGTGACTGTAGACATTGGGATTAATGTGGAAAAACTAAATAAAGTCCAAATACAAATGTTGATAAAAGAAAAGGAAATGTACAAAATGAATAATGAAAGGATCATGAGAGAAAATGATCATTTGAAGGGCATGCTAGGAGTCACAATGCAGGGACCTCCTAAATTAATAACACATGGTGAAAGCTCACATGAGGTAAAAGATCATTGGGAGGAGTCAACTACATATTCACAAGGTAAATATGATACACTTGCTGCAATAATCAGAAAAAGGTAGGCCATCTTAACGATTTTGTTGAATAAGCTATGGGGAGCATATTGAAAGAACCATGTTACAGGGCAGGAACACAAGAGAATTGATGGAAGGATTGAAGAAAAGTTCCTAGAATTAAATGAAAGAGATGTTCCTGACAGTGTGGCCATTGGTATGGGTAGCCAAATTATAAAGAGACACAGGGACTATTATGAGGAACTGTGAGAAGATGCGAAGGGCCTGGTTGATGTTACGAATATGGGACTGCCTACATTATTTGAAGATGGAGAAAAGTTGAAAGAGAAATCCAAGTGGATCGAAGAATGTGAATTGATGCTGCAGGGAATTCTAGAAAATGCTACAGGGAAGGATTCAACATTGGATGAGAGTTGCGAGCACAACGAAAGGATGACAAAGGTGGAAATATCGGCCAGGAACATATTAGGAGATGCCGATACTCATGAACAACATGATTATCTAGATCATTTATCAAATGTTCATCTATGGCTAAATATAGCCTAATCTCTTATTTTAGTTAGTTAAGTAAAATAGAACATTTGTGAAGGGATGTGTCCCTTCCAAGTTTTGATGTATTTATATCTGTTCCATAGTAATGCAACATATATAGGCATTAGGAGATATTTAGTAGATAGCTTTCTAGCAAAATGTTTTCATATACAAAGACTCAGATGCATGTATTTTGATGGAGTAAATGAAGATATCTAAGTTATGGATTAAGATTTTGGTATCAGTTGTTTGTTAAATTTATGTAGTTATTTGATTGTCTCCATTCTGATGCTTCTCTATTTTTTAAATTGATATAACAAGTTTATACTCAATTTATCATTGTACATTTGCTATATATGTGTGATCCGGTTATTCGGTTCTCTCAAGTAGGGATTAAAATATTTTAATCAATCACAACAATTGGGAAGTGTTAGTTGGATTAATAAGAAGAATCACATAACTAGACTTGCCATTCTATCTCAAGAAGAGTTTTTCAATTATTCACTTGCACGTTTACACAATTTGTAAACAATTTTTGTGCCTGACAGTTTGAATTATTGCCATTATTGAAATCCACATTTGTAGATATTCATTAGACTCCATATACCCAATAAGGCACTGGTCTCCCCTTGTATTATTTTATAATTTTCATTATTCTTATTTATTTTACACTTACATTTACAAATACACATACATATGCATTTACTATTTTCATTTATTTCTCATGTAGTTTAATAGTTTGATCGATTTCATATTATATGTGTTGAATAATTTAGAATTTCAATTACATTAATTTATTGATATGTTGTATCTATAACACTACAAAACCATATGCTCTTTGCATTTACACTTGCATTTAGAAATACACATTTATATACATAAATATAGATTTCTTTAATGATATGTTGCATTTATTGTTCTAGGAGAGCATCCAGTAATTGCATTTACATTTACATTTAAAAATACAAATACATACATACATACATATTTATGCATCCTACGCCCTATTCATGCATCCTACAATTACAACAGTATCCATGGGATCTCTTACACAAGCTACAGTAATCACAAAAAGTGTAAAAGCCCCTTTATATCATGTTTGGACTACAAAAGCCTCAAAAATAGGGTAACCGGGCTATATGCAAAGAAATGAAGCTTTCTAACTCAAATCAATTCCTTAAGCCCTCAAATCATATTCAAATCAAAACTAACACATAATTTCACAACATGGAATTGATTTCACAAAATATGGCTGCATGTGACCATACAGTGCTGCATAACAGGAAAAATACAAAAAATTGGAAGAAAAACACAGATTTTTGAATGTCAAGAGCTTGTATTTTAAATCCTCAACCATCAACAACCATTACAATGATCACTTTATGAATTTTAAAGGCCTTTAAACCTCAACCACTGAACAACCACCTCTACAACTCACTTTTCAATCTTTTATGATCACATGGAACATAAAACACACTAATTTCAAGGTTGTTAACATCACTATTGGAATGTTTTAATTTTTTGACCTTTCAAACATTAAAAAGTACATCATTAAATTAATTATGTAATGGCATAAAAATTAAAAACATCATGAATTAATTATGTAACCACATAATTCAAATATAATTCTATCAAGAAATTAATATCAAATAGATAATATAATCACATAACTCATATATTTCAATGTCATTGATCTTCTTCTTCATCCAACTCTTTGTTTGTATCATCCGATCCAGATTCAACATTGTAAGGATTGGTCATATCATCATCATCATCATCATTGATATCAGTTTCGATAATGTCATCATCCACACAGATATCATCTTCATGAACATTAACTCCTACATCATCATGATCTAGTTCCTCCTCTTCGACATCTTCGTTAGGGACATCATCAACTAACTGTTGATCTTGATCATCATCTACATCTTCGGTATCTTCTTCTTCTTCCACCACATTATACTTTACCGGGCTTTCTCTTGGATCGTTTCTAACAACAAATGACCAACCTAGTTTTTGGAGCCTCTGAGTAAAATACCTGCTCACATTGGCTTGGAAGAACATAGGGCTCATTTCCAGCTCGCTCGATCGACCTTGTATTAACCATGGTAAGTCCATTATCATGTTCAATAATAGTTCTCTCGGGATCATTTTCATTCAATCGTAGCCTGCACCATAGGACGACGAACAAAATTAATCTGAAGGACTTAAAGTCACACTCAAGTATATCTTCCAAAATCCCATAGTATTGATTTTCTGAGACTTCTATATGTATGTCGCTTCTAGATGAAACTTTAGTCACCTAAAAGACTGCAGTTATACCAGAATCACAAGTTTTCTTCATGTCATCTAAATTTTTGATTCAAAATTTACGACCATTGCACCACATAGCCTTGTGGTGTTTCACCTGCAATATGTCAAACATGTAAAAATTATTGCAATATCGTCAGTTGATAAACATATTTATTCTTGGCTGAATGTATGCAAAGAAAACAAGCTCAACATATATATACATCAATATAATTAAAAATAATTAAATAATATGGGTGATTAATATATTTATACGTACCTGTTTATCTCTTAAACCATATGCTAAATCAATTTCCCTTTGTGTAACATTGGAATCTCCATTACGATGAGCTTTAACCAATGAAGCCACACCTTCCCATGTTAATGAGTGACCAAATTGTTGACATCGTTCAATCCATACCGTCATCCAATCAAGATTGTTTGCGACGTACAAATGAAGTGCATCCCACTCTCGGCCAATTGTATAAAAAAAATTGAAATTCACAAACGACGTATAATTAGTTAAATACCACGGTATACAACTTTAATTTATAATTGATGCATATTGAAGATTAATAATTAAATAAGTACAATATACATAAAAACCATATGTAAAATGTATTCCAATTAATCTCCATAACATCTTATAATTACCTCTCACTTTCCTCAATCTACCTTTCCCCATCATGTACTCCCCTTCGAATTTGTTAATGGAGTTGGGATCGCAAATGTGATCTACATGGATCTTTGCTGTAAACTTAGGGAGATATTCACTAATGTACACCATGGTCTGGTATACCATATATCCCTCCACCATAGAACCCTTAGGATGTGCTCTTTGTCTAACCAAAGCCTTCAAAAATTTCAAGTGCCTCTCAACCATCCACATTGACCTTGTGTGTACAGGTCCACACAATTCAATCTCCTCAACCTGGTGTATGAGGTAGTGTTCTTGTGCATTGAAAAATGTCGAAGGTAGACACTTTTTCATTTCACACATTAGACGACGAATTTTTCTCGTCCAATAATTTATATCTTCTTTATGGATTTTTTAGATGACAACCATCTACAAGTGATTCAAGGCATAATTATATTAATGAGATTTAACAAAAATATACAATATATTATAACAAGTAAAAGAAATGGAAATTATAAGATCTATACAACGAATTGAACAAATATCGCTACTTACCTCATGTATTTTCCAAGATCATATATAACTTGCTTGACATTGTTGTCGAAGTTGTCTGGGAGAGATAGAGGTAGAACGTACTGCAACAATTATAAAATGATCTTTTCATTATTTTTCCAAAAGTAGCAAACATAATACATTGAAAAGTACATGCATTATACAAGTGTATATAATATACCAAAATAATTACCTTAATGAAGGTATGCCAATCATGCGTTTTCATCCCTGACCCAAATTCAGCCTTTCTTTGTTATTATATTGTTTATGTTCGCAACAAATCCTGTGGGAAACAATTTTTTGTATGATTTCTTTTATAGCATTGCTTTGTTGCTCGTTAATAACCAAGGAAGGGCACTTATATTAATTTGGTCTCCATCGCTATTTAATTGAATGACATTTTTCATTGCATGATTGGCTTCCTGAATGTCACTACAAATTTTGACAATTTTTTCTTTGTCATGCCTTCCATCCAATATTTTCCATAATGTTTCTGTTATATTCTTTCCGATATGCATTGACAACCGACCATTAATTCCTTGACAACCTTCATGAAGCATATAAGAGAAACAAATTAACAACGACAATCATTGTCAATTATAGCATGAGTAAACACAACACAATATACAAATATAAATTCAAAACATATCATATATGATATATAAACAATTTGATTTGATGTATAACCTTGACGATTAATTCTATTATATTCCAACTTCCATAGGCGAAGTGTCATTCTTCATGATTTTTATGTAGTCTCTTCTTTCCCATTGAAAATATGTTTTTTAGTAGTTCGATACTTATGATTTATGTGGAGGAAGTGCCTATACTCATCAAACACCTTCTTTCCTAAACTTGTTGAACGACGAGATTTCATCTTTGGACCACAAATTGGACATGAAAATTTTCCCTTTGTTTGAAGACCTGCAAGATCATATATAATTGGATTAAATATGTCAATTTTTATAATTATATATAATGAATAGATTATTTTAAAAACAAGCATGATATCTACTTCATAAAATTAAATATTGTTAAAGTGCAGTCAAACGTTATAATATACCACAAAAATGTGTTATCCCTGGGGCATCATGAATTGTCCATACAAGCATTACATGGAATTGAAATTGTCTTTGTCCTATTGGTCTAGAGACGTCATACATAGTGACGCCATTTCGTAACTTTAGTAACTCGTCGATAAGAGGCTTGATATATACATTCATATCTTTAATTTGGTACTTACCTAGTTGAATGAACATAAACATTACATAATTATTATAACCATTTTACTGCAATATATATAAATTAATGTACATGACTATTGAATGAAAAAAATATAAATCATTATGCAACAAATAAGACAAATGAGATGCTACTACGTTAAAGAAAATTGATGTAAACAAATACCTGGAACAATCATTGAAAACATTATGTGCTCCCTCTTTATTGACATCCATGGAGGAATGTTATTGTTGATAATAAAAATAGGCCACAACAAATAAATAGATCTCAACTCTCCAAATAGATTGACACCGTCCGTTGCCAATGAAAGCCTGAGATTACAAGGTTCTTCTTTAAAGTGTGGCCATTTTTCCTCCATGTCCCTAAATATAGAACCATCTGAAGGAATTTGAAGAATGTCATCTCCACTTCTATTCCATGCATGGTAATCCATAAATTGCGCTAAGCTTTCGCACCTAAATAATCGTTGCATACGTGGAATAATGGGAATATAATGAAGAAACTTGCGAGGCACCTTTTTTGTTAGTTGATCTGTTCGATATCTACTGATATGACATTCCGGGAATTTTGTTGCAAATTCATGTTGTTTATGATATATAGTATGATCATTGGGACATGCATCTATTGCTTGATACTTCATTTCGATATCTTTCATAATGCTAGATAAATCTCAGTATGAGCGAGGTAAAATATTTGATGGTGGTAACAAAAATTCACCAATCAATCTACAACAAAAAATAATTTGTTAATATAAAGAATATTAATGGTACATATTTCATCCTTTATTTAGTAGTGATGAACTAACAACAATTAAAATAGATGAAAAAAGATGACATATATGACATACCTTAACATTTGTGAGATTGCTATGTTTGATAAACCATTCATAACCTTCAAGTTCAACAACAACAATACAACAGAGAGAAGAGTTGTTTGGGAGCCTTCATAAAGGGGCTCGTATGCCTTCTCAAGTATAGGTAAATCATGAACATCATCAAAGTCATCTCAATCATCATGATCAGCTTTTCCACTAAATGTGTCATGGATCAATGTATTTGTACCATTATCTTTAACTGTGTTTTATGGCGCATGACCATCTTCTTCCATAGGATCATTAACTTCATCTTCGATATTCACAGTCCATGTTCGTCCACTTGAAAAACCACATTATTTGGGCCGTGATAATCCATATCATGTGCCCTAGGGCGCCCCACCTTTATAATAATGATAGACACAAATAAACCATGATCATGATCAAGTAATTTTTTTTATATATATAAAATGTTAAAACGATATAAACATTTACAAATTCAATCAATATAAACACATATAATGAAAAACTTACTAATGGACGATAATCATGCCCCCCTTCAACGTGACCATGCTACCTACAATGTTTCTCAGCTGTTGTGATTAAAATTCATCTCGTCTTTAAGCCCTTGCAATTATTGCAAGGACAATAACATTTCCCATCACCCTTTTCTTTTCAATCTAGCCCACAATCTATCAAGTGTCTCTTCATTTTGTTCTGGAATAATATTATTTGACATGATTTTTTCTTTACCAAGCTTGAATATTTAAATCTTCAAAAAATATCAAATCACACTCCAATAATTTTTATTCATAGACAGGTAACAAAATCTAATAATTCTAATATTTTACACCAAAAAAATTCAGCATGCAACCACCCCTGCAAAAGAGAGGATAGTCTGAAGTTAATGACCCCAAAAAACACTTTAAAATGCTAATTCCAAAACTTATTAAATTCTTATTTTACTATTATTTCCAACCGTTAGACTCCTAAAATCAAAATATTGAACTTGCACAACAAAATATGAAAATGCAACTTTGAAAATGCACAAGTCTTAAAATGAAATTTGATGAGATGTTGCTTTAAAATATGATTTTCAAACCTGGAAGTACAAATCTGACTTCACAAATTAATTATGGGAAAGGACAATGACTACCCTCAACCTGGCGATAGCTTCTTGAATTTTTTCTGATTTTTCCCAAGAAAATCATCCTTAGTTCTCCACAAACTGTCGTAAGTATAGCAAATTCGCAAGCAGAGCAATTCATAAGTATCGCAAAATGCTGTCACAATAAATAGTTGAGCTCACTTTTTATTTATGTCGGTCTCAATTTTGACTTCACATGTTTGTCAAAATTTTGACGAAAACTCTTTGTCACAATTTTGACGAAAAAATAGGTTCATCAAAATTTCGATGAATGTTGGGGATAAAATTAAAAAATTTTGAAAATTACACATTAAATATCACTAGTACCCGACAATACATCTAATTATCCATCTTTCGTCAGATTTTGCAGTCAAATGAGTTAGTGGTTCAGTGCTCATTGAGATTTAAATTGCATATGTTGATGAACTAATGTTAATGAGGGCATGCTGTCAACATAGTGATAATGCCACAATGAAGTTCACATGAATGAAGTGAGGATTACTATGTTACTAGCAGCTTTGAAAGGGATAATGGAACATATGATGAATTAGGACGTGTCCAGGGTTTTACTATAGCACATGAAGTTGGTTGTTGAGGTGTGCAACAATAATGGAGAAGAGAACTTTGGTCAATAATGAGTGGAAGGAAAGATTTCTTCTAACGATACATATGTGTACAGGATAAAATTTGGATGGAGGTGCTATAGCATAGAAGGGATAAAGAGACAAGACCAAGAGGGGATAATGGAACATATGGTGAAATAATAGAGGGTACAATGGGATGGGAGTTGAATGTGATAATGGAACATAAAATGGACTAGTAGAGATTACTAGGATGGTCCAAGAGGGGATCATAGAATGTAGGGTGAACTATTAGAGGTTAATGGGATGGGATTGGGAGGGAATAAAGGAACATAGGGTGAATTAGGGGAAGATAATGGGACAAGACCAAGAAGGGATAATGGAACATACAGTGAAATAAAAGAGGGTAATGAGATGGGAATAAAAGGGGTTAGTGGAACATGGGATGGACTAGAATAGATTAATGGGATGGGCTAGGATGGGATAACAAAATATAGCGTGAACTATTAGAGGTTAATGGGATGGGATTAGGAGGAAATAAAGAAACATAGGGTGAATTAGGGAAAGATAGTGGGGAAAGACCAAGAGGGGATAACAAAACATAGGGTGAAATAAGAGAGGGTAATGGGATGGGAATAGAAGGGGTTAATGGAACATAGGATGGACTAGTATAGATTGATGGGATGGGCTAGGATGTGATAGAAAAACATAGTGTGGACAATTAGAGGTTAATGGGATGCGATTAGTAGGGAATAATGTAACATAGGGTGAATTAGGAGGTGTCTAGGGTTTGACTATAGTACATGAAGTGGGAACTTGACCTGTGTGTAGTAATAATAGAGAAGATTTATCTAGGATGAAACATGGATAAAGATGGTATAACATAGAATGGATAAAGGAACATAGGGTGGAACATAGGGGATCATGGAACATCTAGGGTGAAATAATAATGGGTACAATAAGATGGGAGTAGAAGGGAATAATGACACATAGGATGGACTAGAAGATATTAGTGGGATGGGCTAGGAGGGGATAATGAAAAATAGGGTGAACTATTAAATGTTAATGGGATGGGATTAAGAAGGAATAAAGGAACAAAAAGTGAATTAGGAGAAGATAATGTGACATGATCAAGAGGGGATAATGGGAGATAGAATGGATTAGTAGAGATTAATTGGATGAGCTAGGATGGGATAATAAAACATTTAAGGTGAACTGTACTAGAGGTTAATGGGAAGTAATTAGGAGGGAATATTACACCATAAAGTGAATTAGGTGTTGGTAAGGTTTGAATATAGGACATGAAGTGGGAACTTGAGGTGTGTAGTAATAATATATAAGAGATTTGGTAAATAATGAGCACGAGGAAAGGCTTCTTGTAATGATATTTGTATAAGATGAAATATGGAGGAAGGTGGTATAATATATAAGGTGTTAAATATTGGGATATGTGATATAAAATAGTTAAAATATACGTGATGATAGGAATGGAAGAATGAGATGGATGTTGAATGGTAAATATAATTAGGATCTCATAAGACCAACCAATTTTTGTGTTTCTCATCAATTTTTTAGATTTGTATACGCAAAATTATGAAAACTAGCTAAAATTGTTTTACAACACCATTAATGAATAAAGGCTACTTGACTAAAAGTTGTTTAAGGACCTGAATAGTGAGGTGTGGAGCTCGAAGGTCCACCAGGAAATTTTTTGACATCTAAAGCATGTTATGAGAAAAACATTCAAATATAACATTCAACTGTTCAAATGCAATAATAATATCTTTAATACTAGTTGCATACCTGTGGACTCAACGTCGAGAATGAATAAGGTCTGCAGGAATGGAGCACATCTCATGAACACTCTGACCTTGAAATTTCATCATATTGATTCTACTAATTTAGTTATTCTTAAATTTCAAAATATAATTTAATAAACAAAATTAAATGAACTTGTTGAATTTTACCTGAGTTTCAATGTCATATGTATTATTCAACAATTCATTTGTCATAGCCATCGCCTTTGCAACTGATGTAGGTTGTGTAGTTGCATCCTAAGCATTTTGATAATCGTACATGCAAACAACACTGCAAGTGCCACAATGATGGGGTGGAGCTTGGGGCATACACATATCCTCCACAAAAAACTCTACTAGAGGCCTCACACATTGTATAATGGTTTGGGTGAACGAGCTAATCGACTCCAACATTTCCACCTCTACATTGTCGTTAACAATGGAATGAACAACGACATGCTCCACTATGGGTTTGGCCAAGGGTCTCGGTGCCAATTGTGGATTATGTCATGCACCCGGTCTATCATGTGTCGAGCCCCCACCTCTACCCTGAAAGTCTAAGATGTCAAAATAATTTGGCATCTTATTGAGGACAAACTCACAATAGAGTTTCCTCAAAAAGTGTTGTGGTACCTCATGGTTATTACATGGAGGTTGGTCAAATACCATCCACCACCACTCAAAAAATTTATTTTTAATTAATTCATGGTGGCACCAATGGATGAGGAACCTCTTGCATGCATGAGATAAAGGTGTGTTGGTTCTCGGGTTTATAAATAGGGCACACAAGTCAGCTTTGCTAATTTTTTGTTTTTTCACATCTGCATATGAAAAAACACTAGCATAAAATTGTCTCAACTCATGCCTCTTATTTGACCAAAAATTTATTTTCTCGCTTATTTCTTGTACATGAGATACAATTGACTTCAACGATTCGACAATCCCTCTCCTATAAGGGTGGATTTCAACATGCTCAGTTAATCTTCAAATTAATTGTTCAATATCTCTTTTATTATTTTCAATTTGATTTAGGATATTTTTTTGTGTTCCTTGAGGATGCCTATGAACTGATGGAGGGGTTTTAGGTTGTTCTTGTATAGGAGGCTCTTCATGAGGGGGTGATTGTGAATTCTCAATGTTTGGAGGTGGAGATTCATTCCCTAAGAATTAGAAAAAAAAAATTATTAAAAAAACCTACCAGCGGGTGCATGAAGTTGGGTACCAATTTCATGGCCACTTTCTAAAAAAAGTTAGAAAATTCTATAACGTGAGCGCGTTATAACGCACTCGCATTATAGCACATTAAAAGCAAAAAAAGAGTGAAAGTCTTCATTTTCATTTCGATTGTTTTCTTCTTCTGCCCGCGGCCAAAACCCCCAACTTTCATGCTTGCGTTCTGGGAGGAGGTATTGGGCACAAATCTTCAACAAAAGTTGCTATTTCTTTGCAAGGATGGCACCACGATGACGAAGAGGTGGGAGAGGTAAGTATTGTTTGTTGTTTATTTTGAATTTCTTAGTTTTAGGTTGATTTTGTTAGTTTTAGGTTAAATTTGATATATAAATTTTTGAATTTGTAGGAGATGCAAATGAACCCGCAAACCCACAAAATCCTCAAGAAGAAGAGCAACCAAATGCTAAACAAAAAAATCTTCAACAATAAAATCAACCTCAACAACAACCTCCTCCACCAATCCCTCAACACCCTCCTGGTACTCAACAAAATTTAATGAGTGATATTGAGAACAACAAAAAATAGATTGAGGATTTTATTAGTAGGTTGAGTGATCCATATGGTTCAACCATAGAAAGAATGACCCTTGCAAATTCATTGAAAGATATGTTAAAAAATGTAGATTCAATTAGCAAACAAATAACTGGATGGCAAGACAGGAGGCAAGTGGCTAGGGCATATTATGCAGATAAAGTATCATATAAATAAGTAAAGGATTTAAAAATTACAAAAGGTGATTTGTGCTCATTATTCACTGACCCACGCACAAATCAAAATCTTAGCCTCAATGCGAAGAGGTTTTCTATTCATTGGTGCCACCACCAAGAGATTAGGAACCATTTTTGTAATAGGTGGTACATGGTCTTTGACAACCGACCGTGCAACAATTGTGAATTCCCCCAGTATTTTCTTAGGAAACTATATAGTGAGTTCATATTGAACAAAATATTAAATTATTTTGATATGAGGGACTTCCAGGGGAGAGGTGGGGGGTCGGCTTAGGATAGGCCCGGTGCATAGCCTGATCCTACACAACAAGGGAGAAGAGCTCTCGCTAGGCTGCCTCATGAGCACGTTGTTATGCCTACAGTCGCGAAGGAGAGTTCAGACGTAGAGACATTGCAGGCGATCAACACTTTGACCCAGAGTGTCATCCATCATACTAGCCCTATTCTAGAACGCCATCTAGGGGAGTCTTTGAGTGGTGTCCTTCGAACCCATGTGTGCCAATCTTGTGGGGCGGCTTGTTCATATGACCCCATCGGAACTCAGGAGGCTGTTGTGGAGGATCCTTATGCAACTACGGAGATAGAGAGGGCGGCTGACATTTTGCATGATGCGTATGGAATTGATAGTTGGGTAAAAGTTAGCATGTTCATTGAATTTAATTTATTAAATTTCAATTTTGAAATGCAAGATTAACTAATTTAGTTTTATGATTTTAATAAAATTGCATGGTCACAGTGTTGAGACTGGATACACCGGCCCTCCACCTACTTATTTCTATAGTACACCTATCAGCGGGGTATGTAACTAGTAAACAATTATAAATTTATTACATGTTAATAGCATTGTTTTACGAATGGTATTTTAATATGTGATTTGGATGTTGAACAGGGTAATATTGGAGGTTTCGAGGGAACAACTCCCAGTGCCAGTGGATTTACTCTAACCTTCACGTAGGTAATAGAATAAAGAGTTTAACTAATGAATTGTACTTAATAGATTTGTGTAGTTTATATTCATATCGTTGGTTACGTTGCATTGCACATTATTCAAACTCAAAGCATTACTTCACATTCCATAACTAATAACTAGATGTTGATAGATGACAAAATTTCAACTACAATATAGTTGTTTAGAAAGTCAACATAAGCAGTGATGCAATTTCTTCACATGGAGGCATGTGCTTGCAAAGGTGCACCTGCACGACAAACTATGGATGCTTGGAAAAAATCTATGAAACCATAATAGTAAGCAATAGCATAGACAAGGTAGTTAGTAGTTTCAACAAATGCCTCGAAGAAATGCAGTCTCATGGTGATGGAATTCCATTCGATCACCATGAGACCACATTTCTTTGAGGAATTTCTTCAAAATGCTCACCACCTTTTCTATGATACCACATTTTTCATACATGTGCACCAAAGCATTTTATCAAACTACTTGTGCTTCCTTGCTGCTATGGCTAAAAGCCTAAAATAGGTGCTTTGCAACAAACTATGGATGCTTGGAAAAATATCTATCAAAGCATAATAGTAAGCAATAATACTGGTCATAGAGAAGGCAATGAAATTTTTGAAAAAATGCCTGAAAGAAACATGCATTCTTATGGTGATGGAATGCCATGACATGCATTTTTTTGTAACGGCATTCCATCACCACAAGACCCCATTTCTTTTGAGGCATTTTTTCAAATAGTTCACTGCCTTCTCTATGCCACCACAATTATCGTACATGTCTACAAAAGCATTTAATCAAATGATTCAGCGGCTTGCTGCTATGGGTAAAAGCCTAAAAACACGTCCTTTCGAACAAGATATGGATAGGGAAAATAGTAAGCATGATAATCATAAATATATAGTTTAATAAGTACTCAAAATTTTGTTCATTAGATCTCATACACTATAAGTTATGGTGTGTCCATCGCTATTGTAAATTTTTTGTGATTAAATAATTTGTTGTTTTATTTTCAGATGTTGGTTGTGGAAAAACCTCCAAATGTTATGAGGGAAATGGATATCGGTGTTTCATCCACTATACAATCCTCGATGGCTCTGAAAGGGGAGGTATGAGGCAAATTACTAAATTTCAATTTACATTCGTTGTTATAGATGTTAGTTCGAGTGAAAAATCAAACCAAATTATTGATGCGTAGTCTAATTTCTATTTGGATGGTTTATACAGGCCTTGAGCATGCCTCAACATCAGCGTGTGAATATTTCCCTCGAGGAGAGTGATCGTGAGATGGTCGTAAGTGATTATTTTTTAAAATATATCATTTTTTATAATGTAATTTCTATATATTAATGTCTTTACTTCTTATTGTAACAGTTAAAACTTCACCAAGAACTCAACAGTAGTAGGAGCAGTAGGAGCACTCCTCGAGTGCAACAAAAATGAGTGACAAACCTATCGCCATCCGATCGACCAACAAAGGGCAAGAGTTTATTTCGAGAGCCTAGAGAGCAATGACTTTTGATTCTAGAGCCCTTTGTTGTATGCCTACATGGCAGTTTTGTACATATTTTGTATTGGATATATTTGACATTGTATGCCTATATTGCATTCTCATAAATATGGCTATTTTGTACCTATATTTTGTACTTATATCGACATATATTGATGTATGCGTACATGGCTATTTGGTTAATACAAATCTTTTTTATCGATGGTGTCCATATTTGCATGTTATAAATTCATGGTTCAATATACATGAGTTATGTGTATTGAAGTGTTTACTTTACAATGTATGTGTATACTTTGTGACTTATGTGTGTTCCAATGTGTACTTTGTGACTTACACGTTTTCATGCGTATACCTTGTATTCGTGCATATACTTTGTCTTAAGTTGTGTATACTATGTATTCGTGTCTATACTTTGTCTTAAGTTGTGTATACTATGTATTTGTGTGTATACTTCAAGGCATATGTGTTTGTGACTACTTGTGCTTCCCTTATTCACATGTACATGCTTGACTTATTTATGAGTATACTTATTAATTGGTTAGCAATAACATTGATCATTGTTGTACTTCATGGTTTGTCTTGAATAAATTAATTGATTGATGGTAAACAACTTTATCTAAAAGAAAAAAACATGTTTTCAATTGGTATTCTATGAAATGATTGATAAAAAGATTCCAATATATTTAATCCTTTGATTGGAACAACTCAATTAAGCAAAGGATATGTATAAGACTTTTCCTTTTAGATTAGCAATGCATGGAAGTTTCAAAAAGTATCCTTGATATTAAAAAAAGATATGTGTTTATACACTTCAATTGTGCACTCACCCTTTGGTTCTTTGAAAGAAAAATCTGCCTATGCCATTGTTACATTGCATAGGTAAACTAGATTTTGTATTGTGGGGCTATATTAAGCTACCAATCTCAAGACCAATGTAACAATGATACAAAATAATGTTTGAGACTGCAAGAAGACATCAAAATGGCTAGTGTACTAAACAAATTCTTATGATTTATGAAGAACACTGATAACTCTACTCAGTTGGCTTCTTTTTTCAAAATCATACAAATTGAACCCTAGCATCAATAGACTTTGTATATCAAGCTACCAAAATTGAAGTTTCAAAGATGAATATTTATCATGCATGTTTTAAATGACATTCAAGTTTATAGTGGTTTTGTTGTTTATATGATGTTATGTGATATTCTAATCCTAATGCATGCTTCTATTCTGCATATATATTTATATTTTGTTTTTACATTATTTTTGTACCAATGAACCCAAAACGAACCGAACCCCCCTCCAAAAAAAATTGGCCTAATTGGCGAATTGCACCCCAAACCTGAACCCGAACCTCAAAACCTATTCCAACACTCTTCATTCTTCCTACACAAACTTAATTGACCACCAAATTATGCTGCCTCTTCACTTTACCCACTTTTCCTCCCTCAAACATCTCTTTTTCATTCAAAACTCTTGTTTTCCCAAGTAGGGCATCATGCCATAGCATAATTTTGACCTCCCCTATCCTTGCATACCTTTTGAACACATCAAAATCCAATACCTCACCCTATTTCCAACCTATTCTAACTTATTGTCAAGCAATTTCTTCTTTTCACCTCTTCTAGCCTTACTTTTAAGAGGCCTCAATTTTGAATTTTGAACAGGGGCAACATTAGTAATCTCTTCCAATGCCTTTACCAATGCTATTTTATTATTCCTACTCCCTATCCTACTTACATCTGGCCCATATCATCGAGACACAACCTGAACAATAGGTGGAATGGCTTACTTCAACATATTACACTCGAACCCTTAAGGGATCGATCCAATTGAACGTAGCTCAGAGTGATTCTGTGTGTTTGGGTGTGAAAGAGGACCATTCCTAGCGTAAACATACCTATTCAGATGCGTTGGAATAGTCTGTTTGTTCACACGAGTTTCAAAAAAAAAGTTGCACTAGTTTGCAACTTTCCACTACTTGCATTTGACACTTTTTTCATCAACTGAAAACTGAACACCACGGGAAAAACACTCTGAGATAACAAAAAATTAGAGAGGCTATTGTAGAGGGGTCCAACATGATCCTATAGGATCATATGAGAAGTTTCTAAGCATCACAATATCTGAGTAACAACATGTTGAAGTTTGCAGCCATTTTGCACTTTGGACCCTTAAAGGATCAATCCGGTTGAACGTAACTCAAAACGATTCCACGTGTTTGGGTGTGAAAGAGGACTATTCCTAGTGTAAACATACCTATTAAAATGTGTTGGAATAGTTCATTTGGTCACACGAGTTATAGAACGAAAATTGCACCACTTTGAAACTTTCCACTACTTGCATTTGACACTTTTTCCATCAACTGAAAACTGGACACCACAGGAAAACCACTCTGAGATAACAAAAATAGAGAGAGGTTATTGCAGAGGGACCCAACTTGATCCCATAGGATTAAATAAGAATTTTCTAAGCGTCACGGTATCAGACTAACAACATGCTGAAGTTTGCAGCCATTTTGCAATTTGGACCCTTAAAGGATAGATCTGGTTGAACGTAGCTCAAAGCGATTCCATGTGTTTTTGTGTGAAAGAGGACCATGCTTAGCATAAAAATACCTATTCAGATGTGTTGGAATATTTTTTTTGATCATACGAGTTGCAAAATGAAAGTTGCACCACTTTGCAACTTTCCACTGCTTCCATTTGACACTTTTTCCATCAACTAAAAACTAGACACCACAGGAAAACCACTCTGAGATAACAAAAACCAAGAGAGGTTATTGTAGAGGGGACTAATGTAATTCCATAGGATTAGACTAAAATTTTCTAAGCGTCACGGTATCCGAGTAACAACATGCTAAAGTTTGTAGCCATTTTGCACTTTGGACCCTTAAGGGATCGATCCGGTTGAACATAGATCAGAGTGATTCTACATGTTTGGGTGTAAAAGAGGACCATTCCTAGTGTAAAAATACCTATTTGGATGCATTGGAATAGTTCATTTGGTCACACAAGTTGTGGAACGAAAGTTGCACCACTTTGCAACTTTCCACTACATGCATTTGACACTTTTTCCATCAACTGAAAACTGGACACCATAGGAAAACCACTCTGAGATAAAAAAAACTGAGAGAGGTTATTGTAGAGTGGCTGAACGTAATCCCATAGGATCAGACGAGAAGTCTCTAAGTGTCATGATATCTGGGTAACAACATGCTGAAGTTTGCAGCCATTTTGCACTTTAGACCCTTAAGGAATTGATCCGGTTGAACATAGCTCAGAGTGATTCCGCGTGTTTGGGTGCTAAAGAGGACCATGCCTAGTGTAAAAATACCTATTCAGATGTGTTGGAATAGTTTGTTGGTCACACGAGTTGCAGAACGAAAGTTGCACCACTTTGCAACTTTCTACTATTTGCATTTGACACTTTTTCCATCAACTGAAAATTGGACACCACAGGAAAACCACTCCGAGATAAGAAAAACTGAGAGAGGTTATTGTAGAGGGGCCCAAAACAATCCCATAGGATCAAACACAAATTTTCTAAGCATCACGGTATTCGAGTAACAACATGCTGAAGTTTGTAGCCATTTTGCACTTTGGACCCTTAAGAGATCGATCCAGTTGAACATAGCTCAGAGCGATTCCGGATGTTTGGGTGTGAAAGAGGACTATTCCTAGCATAAAAATACCTATTCAGACATGTTGGAACAATTCGTTTGGTCACACGAGTTGTAGAACAAAAGTTGTACCACTTTGCAACTTTCCATTGTTTCCATTTGACACTTTTTCCATCAACTGAAAACTAGACACCACAGGAAAACCACTCTAAGATAACAAAAACCGAGAGAGGTTATTGTAGAGGTGACTAATGTGATCCCATAGGATCAGATGAGAAGTTTCTAAGAATCACGGTATCTGAGTAGAAACATGCTAAATTTTGCAGCCATTTTGCACTTTGGATCCTTAAGGGATCGATCCGGTTGAATATAGCTCAGAGCGATTCCGCGTGTTTGCGTGTGAAAGAGGACTATGCATAGAATAAACATACCTATTTAGATGCATTGAAACAGTTTGTTTGGTCACACGAGTTGTAGAATGAAAGTTCCACCGCTTTGCAACTTTCCACTACTTGCATTTGACACTTTTTTCATCAACTAAAAACTGGAAACCACAGGAAAACCACTTTGAGATAACAAAAAATGAGAGAGGTTATTGTAGATGGACCCAACGCGATCCCATAGGTTCAGATGGATATTTCATAAGCACCATGGTATCTGAGTAATACCCTGTCAAAGATTGCTACCCTTTTTCACTTTGGGATTTGATGTTTCATTGAACTGTACGGTTCCGTACAGGGTGATTGTGCTCTCTTTTTTATAGAATTCGGTGGGTAGCAGACTTAACTCGATTTTAGTTTTGGTTTGGTTGAATTTCAAGTGATTTTGTGCATTTTAGAAGCCAATTACTGAGGGTTGGTTTGTATACCCTATTTTAAGGGTTTTGAGTGCATTAAAATGTCATATTAAGCCTTTCACAATTGAATGCTTCTATAACTCGATGGAAAGCATAAGTTATGGTTATAAAACATGTGTGAAAATTTTTGTGCACAAGGGAGGCGAATAGATGGTTTTTAGGTGATGCCCTAGATGTCAAATGGTGCATTTTTGAGTGGAAAATGGTGGTTTACTGCCAGGGTTTGAAGAAATCTTTGGGGGCAGAGATATCTCTTGAAATTTTAAGCTTGTGTAGACATTTTTGAAAGTTTTTTAGGCTTTGGTTGGCTGTGGGAAGGTTTCGAGTATGGGTTTTCAATAAACCCTTGCCTAACTTATAGTCTCCAAATCTCATCAAATGGGCTTATCTTTTAGAGAATGTCATCTAATGGAAAAACAAACATTAATCAAGATTTAACACAAACCCTAAGACAAATTCCCAAGAGATCATACCAGGTTTCTTTGTACCATCATTAAGATCCAATAGACCACCTTGCATAAAGGCTACTAAATTAACCCTATTTACAAAGAGACAACCTTTTAAACACTAGATCTTCACTCAAACTCCTCAAACAATAGTATGTTATGTGTCAAAACCTCCAATTCCATGAATTGTTTCCAGCTCCAAGACCTCTAGACCCCTAATACACCAAACCCTCTATTTCAAGCAAAATACTTGGGGTTTTAATGAAACTCCTATCTCCCACACCTGCCATACCCAAAAAAAGCACCAAACACACTTACCAAACCTTGCACATGGTGAATAATACATTACATGGACAGTCCTTCACACATTTTTTCAAAACACCACTTGAAACCCTCATTTTCATCATGAAAATACCCTGCTACAACCCTAAAACATCATCCCAAACTCCCAACCTTGACTCCAAAACATTCTAAATAGGTTAGGCATGTATTTTACAAGCTAGAGGACCCATTCCACAAGTTATAGTAGGCAAAAAAATTGGAATGGGTCGAATTACATCATGAAACCCTTCAATCCAAGAACATTGTGAAAGTAGGTAGCTGCAATAAAAACAAGATAAATTTCACTATACAAAGAGTTAAAACCTCTAAATAGGTGAAAATGAAAGCTAATTCATTAATCTACAACATCCAGTAGATTTTAGATCATCATAGTGTTTGTACAGGCTGTACAACAAAAAGAAACGTGAGAAAACCAGTAAATTTCTAGAAAATAACGTTCTTCTTGATAAAAAATGGGTTACAAATCAACCAAAAACCTCTCCTTCGAGGAATTGAAGGTTATTATACATGTTTACCGTAGGA
Organism: Sequoia sempervirens; assembly: GCA_007258455.2. Lineage (NCBI taxonomy): Eukaryota > Viridiplantae > Streptophyta > Pinopsida > Cupressales > Cupressaceae > Sequoia > Sequoia sempervirens. The sequence continues at coordinate 177,240 of VDFB02345791.1, read as the reverse complement.
ACAATAAAATTAGAGGCTTTGAAAGGAACTCCTTGAAAACCAAGCTCTCTAAATGGTATATCAAAATCTAGTTCAAAATCTTTTAGATGAGGTTGCTCCCATAGCTCTCTTATTCATTTGACAAATCCTTGAAACTCTGTATTAATTTTATTTTTTATGTCCCTCTCTTGTTGTTCTTCCTCAATTTCATCAGGATCATACATTGACCTTCTTTCCCCTCCTAAGGTTTGGACCACATCCATTACCTCCACAAAAAACTTGACGTCCTTTGTCTTCTTGGTTCCCATGCCTTGATATGGTTATGCAAATGAAAATGAAGCAAAGTAATCATCTCCTTCTCCGCTGGCTAGAAGAATGCATGCTTAATGTTTTGATACATAATATCAACTCTCTCTTATGCTCTCATGGTTGAATATCAAAATCCAATATGGTGGGCCTCCAGACAGTCATCTTTCTTCCTCTTCCACCAAATGTTGGCCTGATCTACACATTTTCCATCCTAATTGGCTTTGTTTTTGAAAGTTGAAGTTTCTCCTCAGTCACCAATGTAGCTCTCTCTGCCTTTTTAGACTCTTTCATTGCTACAAATTTTCTTTGGGATTTAATCATCTGTACCACATGGTTGATGTGCTTTAAATGAAAGAGTTTAGGGAATTTAAATGTTGCCATTGTAGTTGGTATTAAAGCCGGTACCTGCAACATGAAGAGTGATTCTGATTCCTCTTCTACATTAGAGGGTTCATATCCTTGATCTGACTCTTTTGAATTATCAAAATGAGAATCACTAGCTTCCATTTTCAAAAATTCCTAACCAACATCTTCAATAAATTTATTTGGATCATCAGTAATAGTCTTCAAAATTGGCCGCTAGTACAAGTTCATTATGCTTTCATAATACTTTATAACCATGGAGTTTAGCCTTTCCTTGATGCCATCAAGTGAAGATTGAGGAATGGCATCAATGCGGAGTACATCCCACTTGAAGTCCTTGAAAGAAATAGCCATATCAAATTCCTTTTTCCCAAGTCCTACTCTCTCAAGGTTAACAATCTCAATCTCACTAATAGCGATTACTAAGAAAAGTAATTCCACCAACTCTACCAAACAGTTTACCATAAGAAAAATAAAAGCAAAGGCTTTGAAAGGAACTCCATGAAAACCAAGCTCTCTAAATGGTACATATCAAACTCTAGTTCAAAATCTTTTAGATGAGGCTGCTCGCATAGCTCTCTTACTCACTTGACAAATCCTTGAAACTTTGTATTGATTTTATTTTTCCTGTCCCTCTCTTGTTGTTCTTCCTCAATTTCATCAAGATCATATATTGACCTTCTTGCCCCTCCTAAAGTTTGGACCACATGCATTACCTCCACATAAAACTGGACATCCTTGGTCTTCTTGGTTCCCATGCCTTGATATGCTTATGCAAATGAAAATGAAGCAAAGTAATCATCTCCTTCTCCATTGGTTGGAAGAATGCATGCTTAATGTTTTGATACATGATATCAGCTCTCTCTTCTACTCTCATGGTTGAATACCAAAATCTAGTATGGTGGGCCTCCAGAGTTCTAGTCATCTTTCTTCCTCTTCCACCAAATGCTAGCCCGATCCACACGTCTGCCAACCTAATTGACTTTGTTTTTGAAAGCTGAAGTTTCTCTTGAGTCAGCAGTGTAGCTCTCTCTGCCTTTTTAGACTCGTTCATTGCTACAGATCATCTTTTGGATATAATAATTTGTACCACATGGTTGATGTGCTTTGAATCCTTGCATCTAAAGGAAATTTCATCAACATAAATACTGCTATACTCTGAAGGTTAAAATCTCAATCTCACTAATAGTACATTTACAACCATATTCAAAGATTTTCCTTCAAAAGGCTGCAAATTCAAATATTGACTTAAATACCTTCAAGAGGATTTAAATAGCCTTTACAAATGATTCTACATCTTTCCAATCATGCCTAACTGTTCTTTTTGTAACTAACATGACTTATTACATTATAAATCAATTATGGATGTGTTATGACCTTATTCAATTGACAAAACTCAAAACACAAAACTAACTTAAAAGACTTATGTGAACCAAATTTGCTCAGTAACCTTGGTGCCCCTGCACCAAATTTCATTATTTCAGTAAATGTCATTACAAGTAAATCTCATTACAATGCCTTAGGTACTCTATTCTCATAGATATTTTACAATGTCACTCATACATTCAAGATTCTCTTATAATGTCTACATCATAGGTTCTCATTTAGAGGTTAACTTCAAATGAGAAACTTGAGATTCCCTTGCAAAGATTCACACTCTTTTATAATGGCTTCAAATCAGAATTGAGATTTGTCAAGATCATCAAAATAAGGTTGTTGCATTGCTTTTTTTGCTGAGATTCTCTTTGATGGCTCCAAAATCAGCATTTTTTGCAAGGAGAGACCAATCAATTTTTACTAGTTTAGTTACAGATACACAAAGTAAAAGAATAAAAAGAAATAACTCATCCAAAATGGAAATGAAATGAAAATAGATGGAAGGCACTTACAGATAAGCATGGCAGTCTCTCAACTTAGCCACTCCTGGCCATACATCTTCACTGGGAGTTCCAAGGTACCTATTGCACACAACACCTCTCATGAATAGAATATCTTGAAATTCGAGATGCTCTTATAATTTCTACATGATAGGTGCTCATGATAAGGTTAACTTGAAATTCCCTCACCAAGCTTCGTACACACTTTTGTAATGGATTATTTAATCATAAATGAGATTTTTCAAGATCATGAAAATAGGGATGTTGCATTGCTTTTATGCCTGAGATTCTCTTGGATGGCTCATAAATCTGCATTTTCTGCAAGGGGACACCAATCAATGTTTACTGGGTTACTTATAGATACACAAAGTAAAATAATATGATAGCATTGGAATGAAACAAATTAATGTGGATACAAATATAAATTAATAAGAACCATTGTGCATATACTTACAAATTAATCCAATGAACCATCCGGGTTTGCTCTACTCTTTATTGTGTCAAGTATTGCCTCATGGTCAGTCTCACAAAACTTCCACAAGGTCTTATTCAAAGGTATACCCCCATATTTTGTCAAATAAACATTGGATGCCACAATAAGGTTTGAGTAATGAAGAATCTTACAATGTGTGTCAAAGTCCTAAAACAATCAATGTTTAACACCCTTATGTGGGTACCTTCTAAGCCATGTTCCAGTAACAACAACTGAGCCTGTAGGGTATTCGATGTTTTCTCCATCTATAACTGGGCCTTCCAATTTACTTTTGGCCTCAACACAATGACACAAGTAATAGTCTATTCCCTCTTCATTCTCTTCATTTGCAATAACTGCATAAACATGCCCTACATTGATATGTGTGGCATATCTCTTTAAATTAGTCAGCATTACGAGTACAATACAAAGTAAGATAACAATATGGAATTTCAAAAACTAAGCAAGTAGATATATTACTTGGTTGAACTAGATCTGATACGTGGTCAAAGTTGACCGATGATTCCATATGTGTTAGTTCCAATGTTGTCGGAGGGCGATACATGTGAAGTGGGATAAGATAACTTGTTAACCATTTGTCAACCCACTCCCTTGACTCACAATCATTCTAGGCTTGCATTGTACATGAAGAATAAAAGCATGCCATCTTATGTGTATCGATACTCCATGAACCTGCATTTGAGATAAGGAAAGAGTGTAGCTCACTCAATCCTATTAGTGTACAACAATCCTCATATGGTGCAATGTTAGTATCATCCATCAACCAAAAATAAATAAAAATATATGAATTGAAGATGTACCTTCATTTCCTGGACCCATCGAAGCATTACACCACTCGATGATTGATCTTGCATCTGTCAAATTTGTACTGCATTTATAGTTTAACTCTTCTGGTGCTAATGCTCTTTTCATGCATGCTCCTGCACCATCATGCTCCCTCTTTCCATGCATGGCCTCACAAAATTTCCACATATACTGAACACTTGAAGTGAGATGCATCTTGCACAACCAGTGGAACATGCGCACGTTCTTGAATTGTGTTGCACAGTTATCTGACCTTATTATATGCCGACCGTATGCTATGCCCCTTTGAACCAAATCATTGTAGAACATCTGGAAGCAACCTTGCATGAACTCTAGAGAATGTGTGCGATCATCACTAATATAAAAGTGATACTCCCTCAATACCTTCCTTTTCTCCTATGTACTATTAGCTGCATGAATGAATGCTATGTGCACAAATATCAAAACCTGTGTGGAGTTGTAATACTGTTACTGCACCTCACACTGTGACTTTAGAGTGTAGTTCTCTGCAAAGTCAACCATTGATACTATGCTTCCAACTGGAAAGGTGTCCTTGCATAGCTTGAATTGCATGTCCAGCCATCAGGCTCTATGGGTATGCCTTGCATACTCATACACTAGATTCTCACAAAACATGGACATAAACTGATACACTGGAATCTTCTCAATAACCAAATCACACCTTTTTGCTGGAGACCCATCTTTTGTAGTGTATGCCACTGTTTTATACTTCCCAAAATCTACTATTTTCTATCCCACCTCATTTGTGCTTTCCATAAGTTGACATACTGGCATTCGTTGCAAGCCACCACAACGCTCACATGAGCCATCCAAGCATGTCATCCTGTAGAATATTTGGCCATCCTCTATTTGACATAATTTTTTTGATAAGAAATCTCTTGAAGATTTTGGTGGGGCTTCTATTCCACAATCCTACAAAACATCATTAGTATGCAAATCTAAACATATAGAACGATAAAAACCATAATGGTTAGATAATTCAATATGTAGTCTGCAACAACAAGTAGTGCGTGTGTGATTTATTTGGACATAAAAATGTTTAAGAATTTCAAAAAATCTTTAAGAAATACTAATTTGAGGATAATCATTTTGAAATTTATGAAAAAATTGGTTTTGAGTCGTATCCAAAAAATGCTTTGGATGTGGCTCACGGTTTCGACTACCAATTCTCCTTCTTACGCCATCCCTTTGATTTGGAGATGACCTTGTATTATTCTTCCAATACTCTTCAATTAATGTTTTCAATGCTTCAACAACTTTTTTTATCTTTATGTGGCAGTCTTCCCAAGAATTCCCATAATTCATTTGAATCGGTGCCCTCAATTCTTTGCCACCTTTGAACGACTTTTGATAAAGTTTTTCTACTAATTTCCATTTGTTCACTTGTCTTTTTAATGAGACGAGATCTCTTTGTTTGATAGCTTACCAAAGTCGATGTAATGACATGTCAGGTGACATTACTATCCTTTGAGCATGAGGTCTTACCCACACTCTCATAAGAATCCATTAGATTCTTCACAATAGTGTTTTCACTTGATGCATTCGATGTTCTCAACCCAAGAGTCTTCATGATGTTTTTGTACTTTAAACCCTGCATAATTTGAAAAAATAGTTGACATCTTGTGGTCTCATTTCTAGCCTTTCAAAGAAGATTTTCCAAATCTTATCAGCATATCTTCTACAAGTGCGTTCTGGAATCTTACCTTCCATGTGCTGCAAAATATCCTCATGAATATTAATCAAAATCTAGGTGGTGTTCTCCTAGGTACATACATCTCAACATTAGCAATTTCATCAATATTTAATTGAGGTGGGCTAGATTTCGTACCTTCGATCGAGGGAGGAGTAGAAGACATACCTTGATCTGCATGTGGGGATGATTGCATACCTTCTTTGTCAACTCCGAGTGATGATGTACTCTGAACTTGAGATGCGATAAATGGTGTCCAATCATATTCACTTGCGGTAGATGGTGTCCCTCCATTTTCGCTTGGGCTTAATGGTGTCCCTTCATATTCACTTGTGGTAGAGGGCGTGTCTCTAAGTATGGTATCTCCATCTGTCCTAGCACGACTCTTTCACATTCGTTCCCTTTGTGCTGCCAATTTCTTTTCTCTTTTTGACGGTTGAGGTTCCTCTTCAATTGGCTTATTTTCATCAATCGTTTCTAATTTCTTCTTTGCATGATATGTCACCACTCGTTCTCTCTCTTTTGATTTGAAGGTTTCATACTCTTCCTCTGTTAGTTTCTTCGGCATGGCGGATAATTTTACTTGTAGCATTGTAATGAGACGAATATTAGTTCCTCAAAAATGTATCCATTAAAATAAATGAAATATATATGTCATTCAAGGCTTCATAAATAGACAACATAGGTGATGAGGTATCTTTAATAATGAGGTAATTTATAAATAGAGATGAAAACCAAAATAGTTTAAATAGGTAGTAGAATTTTCAAAATGTGCAAAAAGTGCTAAGTTGTGAAATTAACAAATAGTGAAGGGTTTGATGTAGACCTGTGAGGCTCAATCACAACCAATTTGACAAAATTACTTTAAGAGGAATCTAACAAGATTAAGATGACCTATTTGAACAAACCAAACAACCCTCAAAGCTTGACAATCGTCAGAAGTTAGATTTCACACTTTCACCCCTTGAACCCTAGTAGTAGTGGAAACTTAGTTTTTTCCCAATAACTCAAATGTTCTCCAAAAAACCAGACAAAATATTTATGGTTTTAGAAACCCATTTTAGATTTATTACACATATCTCAATGTCAAGTACAAGTACTTTGGACCAAATCCCCAAAAACACCCCTTCTAGGTTGATTAGGCCTAATTTGCAAAGCAACATGCCCTCAAACTTATCACAAGACCTTGAAACCTTAGGGAATAATTTCTTAGGTTCCCAAACCTCCAAAACCATAACTAGATTCATCTGGTATGTACAAATTCATGCCAAACCTGAAAACCCTTGTTTTATGCACTATTCAAGAGGGTTTATTGAATATGCTACTTCCACAACCTCCCAGACTTTAAAACCAACTTGAAAAAAGGACATTAACCCTGCACATGCCTAAAAGTTCAAAACATCATGACCTCCCATAGAGATTCTTCCAAACCCTAGGCCTAATCCCTTATTCACATGCATTTTTGTTCACAAAACTCACTGTAGCAGCAGGTTTATTACTCCTATTTATTTCCTAGCACTCAAATCATGCATCCTACACTTAAATCAGACATCATAGGGCCCCTTCCATGAGTTACAAGTCAGGAAAAAACATGAAAACACAAAAAATTGCTGCTAAACTTGAGATTTCAATGTATTTTCTTCTCAAAAACTCCAAATGAAACTTACATTCTGTGTCTATATGCCATTTAAAGGCTTCTTCTTCACATCCCATTGACCAACTACCTTGCAATTGAATTTCAAACCCTTAATGACCGTTGAAGGCCAAGTTTACATCATTTACACATGATATAACAACAATATTACTCATATTGTAAGTTTGCACCCCTAACACCTATAACTCACTAAAACCACACCGATGGCTTGAAATGAGCCTTATTACATCCACAAAACACTAATATTGCACACTTTACATGTAAATTCAAAAACTTTCCTTCAAAGGCTACAAAGATACTTTAGTGCAAGATCACCATTTTTCACATTTTAACTCCTAAACTCAAAAACTCAACCTAAGACATGCTTAGTGGTCTCGATTGACCTTATTCAAAACAAAAAATGCTCAAAGAGTCATCCACCTACCTATTAACCTCCTAACTACCATCAAATGATCAAATAAGGAGGATGAGGTGTAGGTGCTCCTGCACCATGGTTGTAAAAGTGTATTAAAGAGGGAGACCAACAGTCAACTCTTTCAAATGTTAGTTTTCAAAGTTGAAGTGGTTTTTTTTAGGAGGGAAACATTATCAAAGTCCATGAGAAACTTTAATGGAGGATGATCCTTGGATTGGGCGTCAAACCAAATGAGGAAATGTTAAGATTTCCTTAAGAAAAATGAGGTTTTGGTTAGTGAAATTGAGTTTCTGAGTTGGGAAACGTTATTTTATGTTAGATTGAGCATGAGCAGGGTATTTTAGACTTGTTTGAACAATTTTCAAGTTTTGGATTGTTTGGAAAGTGCTACTTTCAATAAAACCTAGGGTTTCTAAGCCTAGGGAGAGGGTTTTATGGTTTGGGTGGTAAATTATTGAATGCCTGCAATATAACACTGTAATTTGAAGTTTTGACAGATATAAAGTGCTGCCCCAAGGTTTCAAGAGATTTGGAAAAGTTTTGAAGGTGGTCCCTTTGTAAAAGTGGGCTAACTTGGGCACTTATAATTGTAGAAAACTTGATTTGTGCAGTTTGGTACAAAACAAGCATTGGTGATTGTTGGATATGTTGAAAGACTCTGTAATGGGTCCCTGATGTGTGTTGTGTTGTGAGTTGAAAGGTTGTGTGAATGGAATTATACCCAATTGAGTGACTTTGATATGCTACAAGGGACAGTGTGAATATGCTGAATGAAGAGGTCCTGATGAAAATATAAATTGAAAATTGTGTTTGTAGATTGGAGTTGTGTGTTTGTGTGTTGTAGGCCTCCCCCTACTGCATTAGGAGTATATTCCAATTTTTTAGAGACATGTATGAAAAATTTGGTAGCATAGACAATGCAATCAACTAGTTTGTATAACTGTTTGACAAAATACCTCAATGAAAGCTTTGAAAGCATACACAAAGTAAGTTAATTGTTAAATAACAAAATGCCTCAAAGAGATGTCATTTAAAGATGTAATTGGAAAGTGTATAGAATTGTGTGATTTAAAATGTCCATTGACAACCTAAGGTTGTAACATGACAAACAAACAATGATCAACATGGAATATGCAAAACAACAAAAATGAAAGCAAGCCATAATAGAATGAAAAAAATGTACAAAGGCTTCACATACCTAAAAAACCAGAGTTTCAAATTGAGGAGTTCTACCCAATTATGTAGCCTTTGGTTCTTTCCTCAAACTCCTCAACAATTTGACTTAAATTCAAAAGCTTGTTCCTCTCCAAACTTCAATTGTATATCAGTTATCACTAGAATTGAAAATTGAATTGATATTATATGTCTTTCAACGTAAAAACTCTACTATTTCATGCAAAGGTGGTAGAAAGATCATGAAAAATGTGGGGGAATCTAAAAATCATGCATGGACACTTCACTAAATCATCAAAAAGCTACTTTTCGGAGCACGTGCAAAACCAGGAGAATATGCAGAATGTGGGCCAACATCACAGGTATATTATGTTTTTTACCATTTTTAGTGCAAGCTATAATGTGCTCGCATTATAATGCGAGCGTGTTATTTCTTCCTAGAATGACTATGTCTCTACTTCTTAAAAACGCCCTCGCGTTATCATAAAGTTGGTTTTTTTTACACATCTATTTTATCTCTTTGTCTATACTCTCTCCCACTCTTTCACACCCTCTCTCCCACCCTCTCCCACTCTCTCCCACTCTCTCCCACC